>OX421495.1:11144774-11255678 GCA_949126835.1 Anisus vortex
GACATGTAACACTTGCTACTGGAAACGCAAATATGATTGTATATGTGACATGTGCAGACAGCCTTCCTCCCCTCCACTCCTGGTGTGGACGGGGGCCACATGCCCAATTGTATACAGACAACACGTGAAACGTTGTCTCGCAGCTCACAGGATAGGCCCTATGTCACAGAGTAAATGTCGCACGTTATGTCAAAGAATGTCACTTGGCAGGAAAGAACCCCAGTGTCACAAAGTACATTACTTGTCAAAAAGCTGCTGCCAGTTTTTAAGATAGAGATGCGACTAATGTTGTAAAAAAACAAAAAACAATTATAGCATACAGTTAGATAAGAAGAAAAGAGTCTTTCGCAACATTTTTTATAATTAATGCTAGTGCGCCAGGGTTGCCAGACGTCCGGCAAAAGGAGGACATGTCTTAAAACTACTTTTTAAACAAAATTCTTGAGAAGAAAAAAATTGCCAATATTTTCATGATTAAAACTTATAAAAAAAGTGATGTCTTACAATTGCGGATGACTACATGTCTATGCCATCTATATAAGCTTATCATATATTTCAAATAGAAAAGTATGCGCCTTTAGTTCTTTAGTGTACGAATCAATGGTTACTGCTGGGAAATTTAGGTATCGCAATGTCTACAAGTGTGTATACGTGGTTAAAATATAACAAAAATATACTTGTAGATGTGTGTTCAGTTTGACTCAGAAAAGAAACTTGCCGCTGTCTTTGTACTCTCGGCTCCCGCCTCGACTACTGTAATGCTCTGCTAAACCGGGGATACCTGAAGATAAAGTTGCCAAATTACAGTGTACCGTATTCAAAACAGTGCCGCCCCGGGCTGGTCATGCATATGTCAAAGCGCGATTCTGCACAGCTCTAATGCGTCGGCTCCATTGGTCTCTATGAGAGCCAGAATTGAATACAAAATGGCGATACTTAGCCATAATATATGCCCACAAAACAACGAGATGCCGTCCTATCTCAAGGAACTAAAACATTATGTTCCGCAAAGAACACTCCGTTCCTGCCCTCTGGGGGTGCCCCGTTTCTCTCCGCCGACCGACAGTTTGGCTGACAGCATTCTCAATATCTGGCCTGAAAGTATGGAATCTACTTCCCGCTCAACTCAGGCGAACAAATTCTATCATCACTTTTAAAAAGAACTGGAAAACACGTTTTTAATATTTACCTTCATCAAACATTTTTTTTTTAGACCACTATGTTTTACTTGTATATTAAGTCGGTAATGTATCATTTTTTTTTGCTCTGTTCTATGTTTGTAAAGTTTTAAATTATTCAATAGCTTTATATCCTTTACAGCCTAAGGAAATATATCCCTGTTCTTGGTTGTTTTGTTGTTCAATGTTAAATGCGCTATGAGCTTACATTATGTTTATTGGCATCGCCATACAAATATAATTATTATTTTTATTAAGTATCCATATTGATTTATTAATTAATTAAAGAAAACAACATGATTACCACGGACCCAAAAATACTAAAATTTAAAAGAAAAGTAGGCCTACACCTTACAATTTATTTTTAATACTGGCGGATGAACAATAACAGGAGAGTAAATTATCCAGTCAGACCAAATGGATCACAGGGCCGGTGAAGCAGCGTTACTAAGTGATTGTGTGGCCAGTACAATGCACAGCCGCCTTTACTTTACCCCAACTAAGGTCAGGTACCCATCAGAGCTGGGTAGACCCAGGGACACCCTCCAGACCCGGTCGGCCACCGTGCCTTTAATATAACAGGAAAAAGGCGTCAATAAATAAGTACTATCTAAATGTAGTGTCGCGTCAATAAATCAGTAGGCCTACCATATAAATGTAGTGTCAGAGTCTCCAATCAGAGACACAGCCTGACATTTCCTGTGTCAGATTCCCAGATGTATAAACCGGCGGCGTTTTTTACCAAAACGTTTCTTGTTTTCGTGACACAGTTATTTTCTTAAGTTAAACCTTCAACTAATGTGTCCTGAACTATTAACAACATAAAACAACAATGAACAATAATGAACAAATATGAATGTTCTCATTGCTTGAAACTAGTGAGTCCTATTCTGCTCAAATTGGTTTCAACTATAAAAAAATGTCCGCTTTTGGCCGCAATTTAAATAGTTGCAGTGTCTAAGTTTTCATTAAAAGCAGAAACACCCCCCCCCCCCCCCTTGGTTCAGGTGATCACCAATAGCTGACGTTTATTGGGTCAACGTTACACAGGGATGCAAGTGATCTTACAAGCACACTACGAAAACAAAAGTACAGTGACCCCCTGAACTTTGACACACCTTGTACATTATAAAACATAGGACACTGTAAAAGTATCATATATCTCATCTATACACTAAGTATACTACCAAGATTTGGAATGTTTCTTTTTTTTTAATTATTATTTTTTGCCCTTTCGTGGGTACCGGTACCTGGTTACGCCCCGGTACGCGGCGGAGAAACCTCCTGGTATTGACTATACAAAATATATCCATCTTCCCTTGACATGCGCACTAAACAATATGCCTGCTATCTATTTTAAGGCTTTAAACAAGTCTGGTAAACAAATAGCTTTATAATACTTCATAGCATGTATGTGTGTTAAGTCCTGATTGTTTTTCCCCCGCAGCTGATAGCTGTGTAACATTTAGAACACCAATCATTCACATCATTGGGTAATAATTAGACTTTATAATTGAGAACAACTACAGCAGAAGTGTGTGTCTTACATGAAAACACCAGTATATTTCAGTAACAATTTTCTAAACTGAGAGTCTGTTCCAACTGCGTCCTGTAGTAAAAATGCTTAGTAATGTTCTACACAGGGGAGAGTTTACAGAGGAATTTCTTTAGTCTCCCCCTCTTTCCTCAGTCACACTAAACTAAAGGTTAACCCTCAAACCCCTTCATGCCCAGCCCCCCCCCCCCCAACCCTGATCATTATCAAAACTTATGAAACACTTGAGCATCCCCCCCCCCCCCCCCAAAGCTTTACATTTCTACACTTCCCATCTATTTTTCGTTTTCATTTTGCTGTTCAAAAGTTTCACCTAATACACATTTTCCAAGTGATCCCACCCCTGCTACCGCAAATGCAACCCCAGCTACCCCCCACCCCCCTTACACCACTCCCCTGCACAGCAAGACACCAGACTGACCACTCACACTAAGATTGTTTATTTTCACTAACGCTACTACTGGGGGGGGGGGGGGTGAGAGTGGTGGGAGCCCAGAGAGAGAGGAGGGGGGGGGAGGTTGTACCAGGACAGATCCATTTATTTATTATAATTTTTTTGTGTTTTACATGAAGAGAAGAGAGAAAAAACCAAATTCATGCTACATGGTAAAAGGGTCATCATGCCAAGAGTTGAATGAAAGAGAAGGTGTCCAGTGCCGGGAAGGCATGTCTTTGTGTGTGGGAAATGATGGGGGGGGGGGGGGGGGGAGAGCAGCAGAGTTCCCTTTTAGTTTTAGATGTTGGCTTGGAATTTGTGCACTTACTGCCATGTACCTAGGGAAGACATTAGTGAGAGAGAGAGAGAGAGAGACTGGTAAAAAGAGAGAGCGGGGGGGGGAGATGAGGAGAGAACAAATGAGGGAGATGGGAAGAGAGAGAAAAGGAGAGAGAGAGAATGGGGGAGATGGGGAGAGAGAGAAAAGAAGAGAAAAAAAGAGAGATTGCGAAAGAGAAAGATATCGAGAGATGGGGAGGAGAGTGAAAAAAGAGGAATGGGGAGAAAGAAAGAAACAGAGAGGGAGAGAAACAGAGAGAGGGGGAGGGGAGAGGAAAGAGAGAGAGAAAAAAAAAGAAATACAAAGAGCTATAGTGTGTGAATGGAGGAGGAGCACACCACAATTAATCAACTTACCACATCTCCAGCAGATGATTCCCCCAGCACCATTCTCAGGCCAGCACCATCTTCAGCTGTAAGACAAGACAAAGAAAACACTACTCACCCATCAACAATACAAATAAGGAATTCAGGGGGACACATCAGCTTGACTACATGTCAGAAATGAAATTACATGCATATTATATAGATATATATATGGGACACAACGGTGGGTGGCCGTGCATCAGCGCGTTCAAACTGGCGATCCGAAGGTTCTGGGTTTGACTCCTGGTGAGGGCTAGGATTTTTTCCTGGGGGGTCGAGGGTGTCCCTGAGTCTACCTAGCTCAGATGGATTACCTAACACTAGTTGGGGGTAAAGTAAATGTGGCTGTGCATTGCACTGACCACACAACCGCTAGTATGCCGTAGCCACAGAAACTGGTGAATGCTTCTTCACCGTCCCTATGATAAGAATAAGAATAAGATTGCATTATTGATCCAAATAAATGGAAATTTGAATTGATTACATAAATTCAGTCTTACCGGTAATTAAAACAATATTAAAGAACCTTTTGTACTCAAACACAATAGACATTCGTGCACACTATCATACGATTTATCATACAAGAAAAAAAGTATCACTTATGAGTCAGCTATTGAGCCATTGTATTTCCTGGCTGACTGGTGATTCTTTTGAAAGATTCTGACTGATAGTGGAACAATCCGGTCCAAAGGGTACTTTACTTTACTTATGTCACAAGAGTTAAACTAAACAAAGCAACGAAAATTCAATATATAACTCAGATATAACGTTGTTCACTATAAAAAAAACACACTCTGGAACTGTGGTGAGAACATTGTCTCCACCCACACTGATATCTTCTTACAACAGCCGCTTGTGTATTCGCCTATAGTGGACGTTGAAATGGTGAGACATGCGCAGAGTCTAGTTATACATTTGACTTGTAAGTGGAAAAGGCTAATATCAACTTTAGACTCCCTGCGACTATCACAATTTTACCCCGGCTAACCACAAATTTCCACCGGCTAACCACAAATTTCCACCTGCTAACCATAAATTTCCACCAGCTTTTAATTTAAACCTGCTAACCCCAATTTTCACAGGCTCACCAGAATCGCCAACGGCTAACCTCAAATTTGACAGGTTGACCTCAATTTCCACAGGCCGACTTCTATTTTGACAGGCTAACCTCAATTTACACTGCCTAACAGTTTGATCCAATTTCAATCTGTTCCTTGTTTTTTTTACACTAAGCACAGTATCCCCCCCCCCCCCAACCACTCTCACCCTTGTCTTTAGTTTCCACCTCATGCATGTTCCCAGCATCTCTTCATGCAACAGCCTGAGTCAGCAGAGACACCATGCGGTGCAGCAAATCATTGCACCAGCGGAACATACTGTTGGGGGGAGGGAGGAGGGCGGGTGAGGGGGTTCAGAGCAGACTATTCAATTGAGTTGGAGTTGGCGCTGCTCCGTTCAAACCCCCCACGTCTGGCACCATTTCATTCAAAAAACCACTGTCTGGGTCAACAGTCAAAAGCAATTTGAGGAGATTCGAACATACAGCCGCAGAGTAAAAAATGTTTTGGCAAAATAAATGTCGCCAGTAAACAATTTGGCAGCTGGGATTACAACATATGTGAGCATCATACAGGTGAAACAACAAAAAAAGGACGAACTTTTCTGGATAATAATATTGTCAGTACATTTTGTTATTAATGTTGTTATTTTTTTAATATTTCAGACAATACCTTTCACAGCATAGCCATCTTTGATTGAGGCACAAAATGGCGGCAAAGGGTCAGCAGCATGGACAGAGGCTGCCAAATAACGACCTAAGGCATCTGGAAGAAAAATTATTGTTATTTTTAATACACATTTTCAATGATCATGAAATTTAAAAAAAAAAAAAAAAATTATTTTATAAAGATTTAATCTATTCTGATATTTTAATTTTATTTGAATGTATGTTTAGCAATTTTTTCATCCTTTTGTTAACATGTGACTGGTTATGGGTAAAGATTAAGAATAGTTGAATACAGAACGTTCCATCCAACATAAAAAATAGGGGCATTTTCTGGGGCCCCAGAGTATTGTAATTGTCGCTTACATTCATTATGCGCTGATCAAAGTTCTGCTGGTGAACTCTCTAATTATTGGAGCACAAAACAAACTAAACTGGTGATGAAGTCAAATCAAGAAAACTGGGGTTATGTGGAATGAGGTGAGGAGATAGAGCCTTATAAACTAGAATCACCCGGGGGGGGGGGGGGGGGCTGCTGAGAACATTTCCCATTTCTATTGATGCAGTCAACAGCACTCAGCGCGCTTGACTGGCGATCCGAAGGTTCTGGGTTCGAAACCTGGTGCAGGCTTGGACTTTTTTCCAGAACCTGAGGGTGCCCCTGAGTCTACCCAGCTCTGATGAGTACCTGACACTAATTGGGTTTAAGTAAAGGCGGATGGGCATTGTGCTAAACACACACCCCCTCGTATGCTGTGGCCACAGAAACGGGTGAACGCTGCTTCACCACCCCAGTAGCAGTGTCTGGTCCGAAAGTACTTTACTTAATTACAAGACCATGACGATTCTTCCAAACGGAACAAAGTCAGTCACTATTTTAACAAACCAAAAAAAAGTGTCAGGAACACCATGTTAGTGAATCAAAGCTACTTATCAATTACATTTATCATGGCGAACAAACCAAAAAGTAACCGTGCTTACTTTTAATGTCCACTTGTTCGGCCGGAAGCAGAGGTGAATTTTCCAAGACGAGGGAGATTGCCTGCTTCACTGGGATTATGGGATACGGGGACTCTCTGGATCGCAACGCCACCTGGTCAGCGTTCACATGACCTAGCAAAGGCGAAAAAGAAATATGCAATCAATACAGAGTAGTGTATTATGAAGACAAAAATCATTGTTATTCCAATGGCCTTGTGTTATCATAAGAATAATTAACATTAAAGGGATTGTGTCACTAGCATATCTAGTAGGCCAGCCATCATTACTGCCATAAAAACGGAAGCACGCCTCATCAAGAGCTGCAGAAATCTCACAAATAGTTTCAACCCCAAAAACTTAACCAAAATCCAAGTGTTTGTGAAGGTCAGCAAACAGATGCTGGGGCACTAGAGACACCCTGTCCCAATTTTTATATAAACACTAGGCATGAAAATTCTTGCGGCAGCGCATCGGTTTGGCTTACTAAAGGTCTTGGGTTTGAATCCTGGTGAAAGATGTCCCTGAGCTACGTCCCAGCTATGATGTGTACCTGACCCCCCACAATCTCCTATTAAGATGGTGAATGCTGCTTCACCTGCCCTACGGATTGATTTGGCCTGACTGGACAAGTTTACTTTACCTTTCTGGCGCTTTTTTTTTAACAACAAAACACTAACGCTAAAGTCTTTCGGGCAATGAAATAAAAATTCCACTTCCTACATAATGCAAGCATTGTTCCATCACAAGCTCTTGTTTGTTTTATTTTAGAGCAATTTCTCAAATGCCCCCAAACTGTTCTTAAACAGGATTACGTGTTTAAAATAAACAAAATTCACTCCTTAAGAGCGAATGTTTTCATAAGGAAAAAGTAGCAAAGACTTAGACTGTCGAAAAAAATCAAAATGTAAAACTTTTTTTTACGTTTAGGGGGCGCAGGGTTATGATTTTGTGCGTGTTTGTGAGCAGAGGTATAGGTAAGAGAAGGTAAGACACGAGTTAAATGAGACCACACAAGCAAGCAAGTACTCGTTTTTATCTCCCCATGATTAGTTCTGAGCTCTGTCGCAAATTAAGTTAAGCCCCACTGTCATTAGAGAGGCTGGAGGTTCTTTACATTCTCTGTATGACACTAACAGCCGGGAGTTAATCATCTCAAGTGCCACTGTTGACTGACCTACATATAGATATAAATATATAGAGATGTACTCCGGCTGTACACAAGTGTACACCGAATCCTAATGCTAGGGGAGACGACTCACTGTGAGAGTGGTGCTGCTGATGGTGGTGGTGGTTGCCTCCCTTGTCGCCTTCCCCGGGGGGAGGGTGCGGCACGGCCGTGGGCGAGACGTGGCCAGAATGATGGCCCGAGTTGTGGTGGCTTCGGGGCGCGCCAGATGAGTGCACCTTTTCATGGCTGTGACCATGACAGTGGGAATGCTGGAAAAAGCAGTAAAAAAAAAGGGTTAATGATGCTATTGATCAGACATGAAATAAACATAGATAATGTAGTTATTTTCTTTCATCTACACAAAATAATATGGGTAATGTAGTTATTTTCTTTCATCTACACAAAATAATATGGGTAATGTAGTTATTTCCTTTCATCTACACAAAATGATATGGGTAATGTAGTTATTTTCTTTTATATGGTCTAACTATCATGGATGATTTAGTGCCCCCCCCCCCCACCACTCCATTAACTAGCCAAAAAATTATGGATATTAAATACTTTTTCTTCATCTAATCCAAATACTAATAAAACTATGAGTTTTCTTTTTCTCCATTATTTAATCCAAGTTTTATGTCTAATGTAGTTATTTCTCTTTATCTACACCAAATATTATGAATAAAATACTTAGTTTCTTATATCCAATCTAAATATCATGCATGATGTAATTTATTCCCTGCATCTAGTCCAAATATCATGGCAAATGTAGTTGCTTCCCATTATCTAGTTCAAATACCTCTAGCCCAAGGACTACTTAAGTAGTCCTTGTTCTAGCCTAATGTACTGGTACTTGCTTCTTTTTAGATAGACCTCCCTTTTAATCTAGTCCAAATATTATGGCTAATGCAGTTTCTTCCATTCCATTATCTAGTCCAGATATCATGGATATGTAATTATCTAGTCCAAATATCATGGCAAATGTAGTTGCTTCCCTTTATCTAGTTCAAATACCTCTAGCCTAATGTACTGGTACTTGCTTCATTTTAGATAGACCAAATATTATGGCTAATGCAGTTTCTTCCCTTTATCTGGTCCAAATAACATGGCTAATGTAGTTGTTTTTTTTCTTCATCTAGTTCAATGACACTTTTAGTAAATGTATCAAATTGAAGTGTGTCTTATCAACAAATGTTCTTGCTTTGCAAAGTGTTCTCTTTTTAAAACTCTTTTTTGTAGTAATTTTAATCTTTTCTTGTAATAACTGTTAGATTGAACCGGAAAGCTCAAATAATTTCTTAATGTACCTTACTCCAAGTTATAATAAAAGTATTCAACCAAAACTGATTATAACAAATGATTGATTAATAAAATCTCAAATTTTATTTCTTCTTTATCATAACAAGGAAAAAAAATAGTAATTCATTTACAATTAAGGCCAGTAAAAGCCAGATTAATGGCCAGTAAAAGTGAGATTAAAGGCCAGAAAAAGAGACTAATGGCCAGTAAAAATGAGATTAAAGGCCAGAAAAAGAGACTAATGGCCAGTAAAAGTGAGATTAACAGGCAGTAAAAGTGAGTCTAATTGCCAGAAAAAAAGTGAGATAAGAGGCCAGCAAAAGTGAGATTAATGGCCATTAAAAGTGAGATTAATGGACACAAAAAATGAGATTAATTTATCAAGGTAATTTGTAATTTTTTTCTTTTCAATTTACAATTATAATTATACATACCGTAGATTTAATGTTCAATTTTAAAAACATTAGTTTTAAAAGAGCAGAATGATTTAATGATAAAGAGAAATAATCTGAAGTGACAAAAGAACAAATAATGGATTGCAAGTCACCCTGCATCACTATAAGTTGTGGAATAATTAACTGACATTTTTTATTCAGCATCATAAAACTTGGAAAAAAATAGAAAGAGAAATGTTTTAAAAAAAAATTTAGTCTTTAAGATAACATCAGCACAAGACCTTTCACCAGCAGCCGCTAATAGACGACCAGGTTAATAATTTTCTCCATTCGTTTCTCAAATTTTACTGGCAATATCTCTGTATCACTTTTCATCACAATGACATACGCAGACACACACAGACAAACACAAGCTTGTAGTAAAAGTGAGAAGGCCACAGCAGAGAGCACCCCGATGGAATTAGGTGGTGTCAGAGATAAACAAGTAATGATACTAGGTGGTGTCAGAGATAAACAAGTAATGATACTAGGTGGTGTCAGAGATAAACAAGTAATGATACTAGGTGGTGTCAGAGATAAACAAGTAATGATACTAGGTGGTGTCAGAGATAAACAAGTAATGATACTAGATGGTGTCAGAGATAAACAAGTAATGATACTAGGTGGTGTCAGAGATAAACAAGTAATGATACTAGGTGGTGTCAGAGATAAACAAGTAATGATACTAGGTGGTGTCAGAGATAAACAAGTAATGATACTAGGTGGTGTCAGAGATAAAAAAGTAATGATACTAGGTGGTGTCAGAGATAAACAAGTAATGATACTAGGTGGTGTCAGAGATAAACAAGTAATGATACTAGGTGGTGTCAGAGATAAACAAGTAATGATACTAGGTGGTGTCAGAGATAAACAAGTAATGATACTAGGTGGTGTCAGAGATAAACAAGTAATGATACTAGGTGGTGTCAGAGATAAACAAGTAATGATACTAGGTGGTGTCAGAGATAAAAAAGTAATGATACTAGGTGGTGTCAGAGATAAAAAAAAGTAATGATACTAGGTGGTGTCAGAGATAAACAAGTAATGATACTAGGTGGTGTCAGAGATAAACAAGTAATGATACTAGGTGGTGTCAGAGATAAACAAGTAATGATACTAGGTGGTGTCAGAGATAAACAAGTAATGATACTAGGTGGTGTCAGAGATAAACAAGTAATGATACTAGGTGGTGTCAGAGATAAACAAGTAATGATACTAGGTGGTGTCAGAGATAAACAAGTAATGATACTAGGTGGTGTCAGAGATAAACAAGTAATGATACTAGGTGGTGTCAGAGATAAACAAGTAATGATACTAGGTGGTGTCAGAGATAAACAAGTAATGATACTAGGTGGTGTCAGAGATAAACAAGTAATGATACTAGGTGGTGTCAGAGATAAACAAGTAATGATACTAGGTGGTGTCAGAGATAAACAAGTAATGATACTAGGTGGTGTCAGAGATAAACAAGTAATGATACTAGGTGGTGTCAGAGATAAACAAGTAATGATACTAGGTGGTGTCAGAGATAAACAAGTAATGATACTAGGTGGTGTCAGAGATAAACAAGTAATGATACTAGGTGGTGTCAGAGATAAACAAGTAATGATACTAGGTGGTGTCAGAGATAAACAAGTAATGATACTAGGTGGTGTCAGAGATAAACAAGTAATGATACTAGGTGGTGTCAGAGATAAACAAGTAATGATACTAGGTGGTGTCAGAGATAAACAAGTAATGATACTAGGTGGTGTCAGAGATAAACAAGTAAAATGATACTAGGTGGTGTCAGAGATAAACAAGTAATGATACTAGGTGGTGTCAGAGATAAACAAGTAATGATACTAGGTGGTGTCAGAGATAAACAAGTAATGATACTAGGTGGTGTCAGAGATAAACAAGTAATGATACTAGGTGGTGTCAGAGATAAACAAGTAATGATACTAGGTGGTGTCAGAGATAAACAAGTAATGATACTAGGTGGTGTCAGAGATAAACAAGTAATGATACTAGGTGGTGTCAGAGATAAACAAGTAATGATACTAGGTGGTGTCAGAGATAAACAAGTAATGATACTAGGTGGTGTCAGAGATAAACAAGTAATGATACTAGGTGGTGTCAGAGATAAACAAGTAATGATACTAGGTGGTGTCAGAGATAAACAAGTAATGATACTAGGTGGTGTCAGAGATAAACAAGTAATGATACTAGGTGGTGTCAGAGATAAACAAGTAATGATACTAGGTGGTGTCAGAGATAAACAAGTAATGATACTAGGTGGTGTCAGAGATAAACAAGTAATGATACTAGGTGGTGTCAGAGATAAACAAGTAATGATACTAGGTGGTGTCAGAGATAAACAAGTAATGATACTAGGTGGTGTCAGAGATAAACAAGTAATGATACTAGGTGGTGTCAGAGATAAACAAGTAATGATACTAGGTGGTGTCAGAGATAAACAAGTAATGATACTAGGTGGTGTCAGAGATAAACAAGTAATGATACTAGGTGGTGTCAGAGATAAACAAGTAATGATACTAGGTGGTGTCAGAGATAAACAAGTAATGATACTAGGTGGTGTCAGAGATAAACAAGTAATGATACTAGGTGGTGTCAGAGATAAACAAGTAATGATACTAGGTGGTGTCAGAGATAAACAAGTAATGATACTAGGTGGTGTCAGAGATAAACAAGTAATGATACTAGGTGGTGTCAGAGATAAACAAGTAATGATACTAGGTGGTGTCAGAGATAAACAAGTAATGATACTAGGTGGTGTCAGAGATAAACAAGTAATGATACTAGGTGGTGTCAGAGATAAACAAGTAATGATACTAGGTGGTGTCAGAGATAAACAAGTAATGATACGGAGCAGGGATAAGTGGTACACTGGGGATGTCACACACAAAATATTTTTTTGCTGCCACACTAAAAAGAAAACAAATGCAATGCTACAGGTGAGTCAGTGCTACAGGTGAGTCAGTGCTACAGGTGAGTCAGTGCTACAGGTGAGTCAGTGCTACAGGTGAGTCAGTGCTACAGGTGAGTCAGTGCTACAGGTGAGTCAGTGCTACAGGTGAGTCAGTGCTACAGGTGAGTCAGTGCTACAGGTGAGTCAGTGATACAATTTCCAGGGAGTAAAATAATTTTTTTTAAAGTTAAATGGTGTGAAGCTAATCAGGTGAAATATCAAATTTGAAGCAAATAGGTGTTTTAATCAGGGTTATTATTCTAAAAATCATTTCAAAATTTGTCAAACTTTTCCCAAACATTTAGACAATTTTACAAAAAATACACACAATATTAAATACTAAGACTGGTATGTGTAAGAATGTATGTGTAAATTGTCATAATGTTAGCCAATAGTGCATATAAATAATCCCAAATGTACATTTCATTAGTGAATTTTTAAGTATTCATAAGACCATGACGATTAGAAACAGCAGTAGAATAATTACCGTATATACTCGCGTATAAGTCGCACCGGTGTATAAGTCGAACCCCTAGTTTAAGATTTTTTTCCTAATACGTTGTCATTGACCCGCGCATAAGTCGCACCCCGACTTCCTGGGTAACACTGCCTTTTAATATCTCAAAAATGCATACCTTTTAAACATAAAAGTTACTAAATATTCACTCTAATTTGGAAACTTTCCAAAATTTTTTTTTTAATCGTGCATAAGGCAAACATAATCAAATAAAGGCATATCCTAATAATTCTACACAACTCCAATCAACTATAGGGGTTATGTAGGATACTCTATGACAGAGTAGTGATGTTTTTTGAACTTTTCAAAAACAGTGTTGGGTGTATAAGTCGCACCCCTACTTTTTGTTGAAATTTTCTGAACAAAAAGTGCGACTTATACGCGAGTATATACGGTAATTGTACTAATAATAATTGTAAATCCTGTTAAGAGTTAAGAACTTTTATACAACAGAGTTTTTGATTACCGGTATTTGTTAAGTAAATAAATATTTTTTAATGCCTTTGTCCAGTATAGCAAAGCTCACAAACTTTCCTAAGCATTGATGAGATTTCCAAAGCATTGGTCAGTTTTCCCAAACATTGGTCAGTTTTCTCAAACTTTGGTCGGTTTTCAAAATCTTTTGGTCGGATTTCAAAATTTTTTGGTCAGTTTTCAAAATCTTTTGGTCCATTTTCAAAATCATTAGGTCCGTTTTTCAAAATTTTTTGGTCAGTTTTCAAAATCTTTTGGTCAGTTTTCAAAATCTTTTGGTCAGTTTTCAAAATCTTATGGTCGGTTTTCAAAATCCTATGGTCAGTTTTCAAAATCTTTTGGTCGGTTTTTTTAAATCTTTTGGTCATTTTTCAAAATTTTTTGGTCAGTTTTCAAAATTTTTTTGTCAGTTTTCAAAATCTTTTGGTCAGTTTTCAAAATCTTTTGGTCAGTTTTCCCAAACTAACATCAATACTATCATCGATTTCTTACTATAAAAAGAAATACACTTCCATCCTCAAACTAGTGACGTGTTAAAACAAAATGTTTTTGTGTTTTCACAATCAGAGATCTCTACTTTCTCTGATATATTCCATACATTGATTAAAAAAGGGGGAAGCTCTTGTTTCTTACTAGAATGCTTATGTGGCCAGTACAACACATATATGCCATTACTTTCCCCCCAAGAACCAGTGTCCAGGCCAATGTTAAAATGCAATTTGAGATTTGAATATGAAATCAGAAAAAAAGTGATTTAAATATGAATTATGAGAATGTGATTTAAATAGGATATCTTTGAATGACATACATTATCCATAGACCAATCTAGCCCACTAATTTTATAACTGGTTATTTTAAAACTTCATTGAAAGTAACAAACAACCAATACTCAACAGGTGCAAGCACAAGTTGTATACAACATTTAACACTGAAACAAGACCATGTTGTTCAAAAAATCAGTATAGAAGCTGAAAACTTCCAAAGAAAGTTCAAATTTTTTTATCATTATTAAGTGCTCTCTAAATAAACATCTTGATTTCATGCAACAATTGGTAAGAACAAAACAGCAACAATAACATATATATTTTTAGACAAGTGGTGACAAGGGAAGTAGCTCAAGAAAATGCTTTTTATGTTATATTTATATAAATAATTTTTTTTATAAAAGCATATTTATATATAAGCACTAAAGAACTATCATTACAATTTTGATTGCACTTTTTTATTTTATTTCTGACCAGATTCATTAGGAGGGTGTAAGTTTAACTGATGCCCCAAGGAAGCTGTTGCCTCTTGATAAGAGGGCAGTGCTTCCAGAAGTTCAAAGCTGGGGGAGACAGCGGCCTCATCATCAGCATCGCTGAAGTCCTCCTTGTACTGCGGGTTCATCACCGGGTCGTGGAGAGCTATGGCCTGCATGGTCTGCAGGTCAGATGCCCCACAGAGGGACTGGACGATGGAGGCGATCGCTTCCGATTCGGATTTGACTGAGGCTCCGTGTGGAGGAGACTCAAACGGCGATGACAAGCTTGCCAGTGAACGAGGCAAACGCGCAGGTGAAGAAGGTAGCTGATAGCTGTAGCTCCCAGAGCCAAGCCCTTTGGATGAAAGTGACGTATCACTGCTTGCCATTGCCGAGCTGCTCCAGCTCATATCTATCTGCGAATTCACCATAAAGGAACAGTTTGTAGTTTTCAATACCTCTGAAATTAAACGATTGTCATGACAGGAAGTGGCTGCAAAGGTAGCACTGGCTTGATGGTCAAAAATTTCTTGACCGTTGGCCTGCTGGAGAATCTCACATAAGGTATTTGCATTCAAGTACGGTTGCTCCAAGCCATCAGCAGTGTTAAAGTCAGAACTTGGTAGCTTTGGGGCAAGACTCTCAGAATGAGTTGCTCCATTGAAGCTCTCTACTACAGTGACAGCTGTCAAAGAGGCTGGCTCGCTGAGGAAATGGCACTCTGCATTGTCACTATAATTATTTCTTGAACGTCTGTCAATGTCCCACTCCCTGGAAAGATTCTCAAAAATATTAGTTGAGTTGTTAGACTGGCGCTTTTCTGGCAAATTCATGGAGGTTTGTTGTCCACTCAAACCAGCTGTGTGCTCTACATTCCAGCCTGTTTGCTGGTCACTATTTTCCACATAGTCAGCCTCCAGATCGGCACAACTGGCATTTTTCTCATCCTTCCTACACAAGGAGGTTTTTAAAGTAGACTGCCTTTCCTGCCTGCGTCTCTTTAAGCTACTCAGCATCTTGGAAATTCTCTTCTTGGAAGGAATGCACACTGAAGCCTTAGAAGTTTGTGCAGAGCCTCTGCAAATTTTGACAGGGGATGGGCTGGCAGCTGGCAAATCAGACAACATAGCATCGGCCATCAAGGAAGAAGCACTGCTCAGAGCTCCTGCCTTCTGGCAAGCACCTTTTTTCTGCGAGTCTCTGACTGCTTCTTTTGGGGACGTCTGACCTTTGGCTTCACTGCCGAAAAACTGCAGAGTGTGCCGAGCCGGTGGTACCCAGGTGACACCAGACCCTGGAGGTACATGTGACCCTGTGATGTTGACCCTCCAGGTGGACAGGTCACTCAAAAAAAGTTTCATGTTAATCATGAGACTACAGTTGTGCCTGTCTTGCTTGTGCATCATGCCTTTACATTCTGAAATGTAACAAAAAAATAAAAGAAACAATTATAATATTAGGAAAAATCTGACATCACATACATTTTTTTAAATACAGGAACAGATGATAGTCCAATTACTTTCGCTATCACAAGGCTGCAACAACCATCTATTGAAGAATAGATGAATGGAAGTTATCTTTCTTTAATTACTAAATTTCTTTGGATAAGTCGAATTCACTACATTACAGCTACACAAGATCTAGACTAAGTGGTCAGCTCTTCTCAATCAGGGCTAGAAAGGGAGATTTAAGAATTTAAGAAATGTTTCACTCCAGAATCGGTCATTAATTGACAGCAATATATAAAACAGCAAACTACCTGCACTAAGTGACCTGTAAATAATTCGTTTGCTTATATGAACAGTATGATATTTTTTTTTTGTTTTTTTTTTGTGAAATGAATTTTACTATGTTTATTATTAATACTGCAAAACCCTTTCAATTTCATTTGTTTTATTCAACAAACAATCTTATCACTTTACACATATCAAAAGGTGACATTCGTAGACTCTTATCACAAATAATCGATGCAACAGAAAGGAAAATTTTCATATAATTAGATAAACGGAATTTATGTAATCAAGTCAAATTTCCATAATTTATTTGGATCAATAAAGTAATCTTATCTTATCTTTACTGATAAGTCTTTGAATGATAAACCAGTAGTGCCAGACTCAAATTCTGCTCTGGCACATCACAGCACCCAAAACTAAAGTATACATGATGATCTGTTGGGAAAAGTAAAAGGTTGGACAATGTGCTGGCAACTAAGACTCTTAGTATGCCACGGTCAGTGAAAATTGTTACCTATATGTACACATTAACTAAAGGTGTAGCCTAAACTTTTAATTAAAGACTACTCTTTGATGTGGAAAAAAAAAGACTACACTACAATCAGAATGTAGACTTACTTTCTACACAAGCTCCAAAGCCACCACACTTCCTCTTACAGTTGCTGTGTCCAGGACACCAGACATACCAGTTCACCACATACTGATCACGTTTTCTTGATCCCAGGACCTCCTCCTGCTCCCTCTTTCCTTCCTCCGTCAGCTCAAAGTAGTCGTCGAACCGGTTCCTCTCCAGGATCTCTTTCCCCCGGCGCCACGACGTCATCCTGCTGCCCATGTCGCACTGGCGGCACAGCTGGGCCAGCTGCTTTTTTATCTCCCGCTTACCCTTGTGGAGGCAGATCCCTTGCACCAGGGGGTGCTCGTTGATGAAAGACTTCAGGGGCGTGCCCACCGGCACGTACAGGAGCTCACCTTTTGTTTTCAGGTAGTGAATTTTTGCTGATTTGATTGAGCCAGGTCTAAGCTCTGACAGCTTTGCTGGTGTGTCTGTAGATGGATGAGATCTTGATGGTCCAGCACTTAAACTCATGTCAAGTTTGTCCAATGCTGTACTTTTGCTAACAAAATGTTTTTCTTGGTAGTGCTTTAAAGGCATACATTGGTCTGGCATGTCAAGGCTGCTCCATCCTAAGTGAAAAGAACTCATCTGGTAATCTTTTCTGCTGCCTCTTTGCTTAAGAAGCTCAGCAGAATCTCCACTCTCTTCTTCTGATTGGCCAAAGTTTTCACCTACAGGAGAATCAATGTCTTCCACAGAAACCTCTATATCATCAGACAGATCTGAGAATGTCTGAATTTGAGATGGTAAACCCATCACGTGTTGCTCATTGTCAATTCTACTAGAGTTCCCTTGATTCTGTTTAGACAGCTGTCTGTCATCCAATCTAGAATGTCTAGAAGAACAGGGCAGAAAGACCTGAACAACAGGGTGAACAGAAGTCAGTGAAGCAGGTTTGATCTCCCGGGCATAGATTTTGTCAGCACTGTCAAAGTCCTCTAAAGTACTTGAATACTGAGATGGTGGAGTAGATTCTGCAGCTCTGTAATCATCACAATGTGAAGACAGTGATACTTGTAGAGACTGCAGTAATGGTGAATCATTTTCCCTGAGTCTGGGTGGTGTTTCAGCTATGTTAGAAGCAAACTTATTTGAATAGCTGTGGATACATGTTGATAAAGAAGACAACGATTGTGGCTTCATTTCAGATTGTGGCTTCATTTCATGCTGGACCAAGTTGGACTTGTCTAGTTGACCTGTGTTGTAGAATCCAGAGAAGCCTCTATGTATGGACATGTCTGGAGATGACAATGTATGATCTGCAGAAGGGAAACTTGTCAACCCCGCTGTTGCAGTTGGGCGGTTTGGGATTATCTGCCATGAAGTGTTGGGCAACTGTGAACAAACGGTTCCTGAAGCTGTGCATGACAGGACAGATAACCCTGAGCTGGTAGAGGAGATGTTGGGGTTCGTCATTATCTGAGGCCTGACTACTTGGATGTTGGAAGGAAGAACATTTGTCACAGATGGATGAACAGAGAAAGGTGGCTGATGCCCAACAGTGGTAGAGCTGAGGTACCCATGTGGTGCTCTATCAACTATGGAAGGCTGCGGTGATGAGCTTGCAACTTGGTGGGCTGGGGTATCACTCTGTTGCTGTGGACCTAGTGAGTGGGTGGCCTGCACTGCTGTGGCTGATGGTGATGGTAGAGAAGAAGAGAACGAATTCACCAAGCTCATCCTAGCTTCTTTCGGAAGCGACAAAAGTGCCTTCCACATAAGCAATGTGACAGAGCTGGACTGGTTGATACCGGCTTGACCCGATCCAGGTCCTGGTGTGTCATCTGCAGAAATCAAAGATGGGTCAAGGACATGAACTCCATGGGTGATTTGGGAACTAACTGCTTGTGTGTCGAGGTTATGGCAGTTTGAAAAGATTTTCTCAGATTTCCCATAGCCTGTTGTAAGCTAAAAAACAAAAATATATAGTGATAGATTAGAGACTAGTGTATTGAGCAAAAACATACAATGAATCTAATCATTTTCAAATTTTCTAATCTATATTATTGCATGATTGCTATCGTTATATTTATGACATGCAAAACACAATTTATACAGCATTAAATGTATAAACAATATAACAGAAACAAAACAAAAATAGTTATTTTTATTCATAGCAATGGCTTGTGGTGGTAAACATTTGTGGCAAATGATTTTAGTAAAAAAAATATAAATATATGACGTTAAAAGTAAAGGACATAAATATTGACTTCTACTTACATGCTGTTAATTTTGGCAGAAACATATTCACAAATCTGGCCACTGCCCAAAACAAAACACATAAGGGGCATGCTCCACACAGACCAAATCCATTTCTTAAAACATATCTCTGGTGTGCAGGTTTGGCTCATAAAACTTTTCATGGTGGCGCAATTATTAAGCAGCATAAAAAGCAGAAAATTTAAAAATCTTTCACAATGGGTCACAATCTTCAAACAACGCTTTGGTGAAATCTGAATGGAAAATCATTCAACAAAAATTTCGTTCTTACGAAACCAGTCCGACTGCCTATATACGTGCATGGATAAACATAGATATAAATCATAAAATCTATGCTCTGTACGCTGGTAAGATTTTTAGATGAATACCATTGAATTAATGAGATTGAATTGTGATCATATGGTAAGCAAGCAGTCATTCAATTCCATTGTACTCCAGTAAATCCTGTGAGTATGGAAGGAAGTTGAGGCTGCTGGAGTTTCCCCATTTACAAACGGATCAATAAAATTAATTGAATACACTTTTCGAGTGTTTTCATTTGTCTTGTATTTAATAATATAATAATAATATAAAGCAAAGAAAAAACTTTTAACAAAAATCAGTCACAAGGTCGGCCTAAATACATGTTTAATACAAAGCCTAAAAACCAGGTTTAACATACACGTTCAAGACATTTTTAACATACAGCCTGAAAACGTGTAAAACTGCCTTTGTTAAAGTCATTGGACAAAAAGGGCAAAAAGTCAATTGAAACTGTAACAAAGTTATTGAGAAGCTCAACACCACAATATTTCCAATGGGATCAAACTAGAATGTGATTCAACTAACCTGAAGAGCCGAATGGGTTTTCTCAACGGAGGCCTTGTGACCACGTAGCAGGTCAACAGCATGGGGTATGCCTACAGACACTATCTGAAAGCACTCCTAGAAAGATCATTTTAAAAAAATAATGTTTGCTAATCTAATCAAAGCCCATTAGCATTATTATGAAATCCATTGAAACACATGAAATAACCCTAACAACTATTTCTTAGAAGAATTTATCGTGAGTCGAATCAGAATAACTTTTCTGACCTAAAACCAAAAGCAGATCACACCTTTATTAACCAATGACAAAATAGCCAGTATCCGATGGGCTTGCCAACTAATATGACTTTCGTCTATTGACTCAAACATCCTAGTAACTCAAACAGCACTAATAAAATCATAAGTTTTTTGTTTTACTAAGAACACTGAATTAGTTGAGTGCTATTATTTTTTTAGAAATCTTTCTAATTTTTCAGTTGAGTCATATGGATAAAAATGGAACACGGTGGTCTAGTCACGCAATCAGGCGTAAATTCAGATTTTGTGCAAGATGTGGAAGGTGTCCCTGAGTCTACCCAGCTCTGGTGGGCATCTGACAATTCTTTACACATGGACCTCAAAGCTGGTGAAGTTTGTAAACCGCCAATACACTCCCATTAAGAGTACACCGGTATGCTAAAGCTTCAGTGACAGCTGCCCGCCTCGCCAAGCAGGGTGCCTGGATGTCCAGGCCTATATAATCTCTAATTTGTGCTACTCGACAGGGCAGGAATACCAGTGAGCTACCATGTTAATGATCCAGGGGAAATCCACAGGTAGGGAGAAGCAAGAGTAGTGCATGGATTGCAGAATAGATGTACTATTTGTTATGCGGCATGCCCTGTATCGGGAGTACCGCTAGATGGATACTGATGGGATCTTGGTGTGTCCCCCCCCCCATCCCTTGCATTGTTACGTCCTGGCCTTTAGAGCCAGACTTAAAGAGGCATTTAAGATCGGTGGGCATCTGACAGTAGTTGGGGGGAAAAGTAGATTGACATTGTGCTTGAGCACTCTATACCTTTTCCAATTGTTGCTTTGACCAGGGTAGCTGGTGAACACTCGCCCCTTGGACCATCATGGTCTAAGAGGGATAGTTTACTTTGTTCTTTGTCGGATGCATAAAACAGTTTTCTTTTGTGTTCTACTTACTTAATTACTATATAACAGTTATCTTAGCTGACAATACTGGCAGTGCCAAAGGTAAAATATGAGAGTCTGAAATGAACTTGTATGCCATGGATGTTTATCCCATTGTTGGGCTACAAAGAAATGTTTCTATATAAACGTGCCCATAGAGTGTAAAAAAAAATTAAAAGTAGAAAGCAGGTGCAAACCTTTTCTTTCTAATATCCTTACAGACAAAACTAAAAGCAAATGGGGCCGCGGGGACTTTGATATTGTGATGGTCAAACAGTTCTATTGAATGCCATGGCCATGAAAACTGGTGAAAAAATTCGTTTGAATTTGAAAAGAATAAATGAAATTTTTTTTGTATACTTACAGATGAGCCTTTAGTACTTCCTGGAAGGTTTATAATTAATGTCGTGCCTCGGGTGCCACAAACCAATCTGAACAAACATAATCAATTTTTTTATTTAGAGATTATTCTACTGGTATATGTTAATTTCTCTGAACATTTGACATATGTTGAAAGCTATACTTCACATTTAATATTGTGAACATTCAAGCAATAGCGAACAGTATACATCTAAATTATTTGTTCTAAATATAAAAGCATACTTTGGACGCTCTACAATTTATTTTAATTATTTTTTTTACAATTACTCTTAAAAGCTTTATATAAAATTTATTCTCACTATAGATAAAAGCATGTTTTTTTTTCCAAAAGCTACATTTCTTGTTTATTCATATTCATCAGATTATTTTTTTGCCTGATACCCTTTTCTAGAAATCAGAATGGCTGGCAGAAAGAAAATGATATCTTCAAATGTACCTTGTCAGCATAGCCAAAGGTGTAATTTCCAGTGACCCTTTCAACATGGCCATGGTCAGTCCTAAGGCTTCTTTCTCCAGGACTGCTTTAGTTGCCTATATCATAAAAAAAACACAAAGAATAAAAGGACTATGGCGATGTGTCAAACATTTTCAGGTGATATCAAATTTCAAAGTGTTGATAAAGAAGGATCAGAAATTGTTTGTGACAAGTCCAGGTCGATAAGAGGTTTAAAGTCACAGCTAGATGCAAGTGTTTTTTTTGGGTTAGTTATTACTGCCATTGAAAGAGAAAAACAGCAAACTAATAGATAGGTCTGCCAAGTGTCTGGTTCTGAATTGGACAGTTCAGCATTTCAGCAGACAACATGGTATGTATAAAATATAAATAATTTCCGAACATGTATTACAATATACCCCATTTTCTCAGGGAGGGGAAGAATGTGCAGGTGTTCTGTATTTTTGTCTGAAAAGGTATCTGAAAACCCTACAAGGTAATAGTGTTTCATTGAAAACAAAATTCTACCTCTGGTGTAACATCTCTACCAGCGAAACCAGTCCCACCTGTAGTTAAGATCAGGTCAAGCTTTAAATGGTCGCTCCAGTGAAGAAGCTTGGCCTATGTGTAGAAAAAATTTTTTTAGCACACTAAGAATGTAAAAGATTCACTAGAATAATAAAAATCTACTTACTTTACAATCACTGAAAAGGGTGTAATATGAACTGCTTACAAACAGAACATTGACAGAAATAAAAAAATTTTTTACTCAAAACAAACAATTAGAAACATCTATTCTTTAAACTGTTATGATTTTTCCAACACAATGACAATGGTGATTTTTATTTTTATATACTAACTAAATTCCCTGGGATTGCCCAAAGAATTTACTAATTTAGACTTCAGGCAAAACTGGTTTTAATAATGTGTTTATACTAAAGGCTGCTAAGTGGCACCTTACAATTATAATTGTTATACTAAAAAGCCTGCAAAATGTTTTGGCTTATGATTCAAGTGCAATAAATAATTATAAAATGTAAAATATAATTATTATAGTCTAACCATTTTCCTAGGAGGAACACTTGTAGGAAGCAAAATCGCAAGAGTAAAATATAAAACACAAAGGCATCCTTCTTAAAATTAACCAATAGGGATTGAACATTACACACTAATACACACAGTCTACTTTATATTTGGTTATGTAGATTTTTTGAACAAGACCAGTTACCTTTATTTGATCCAATTCATCTGGAATTATGTCCTTAGTAACAACAGTTCCTTTAATTCTAAACAGAAAATGTACAAGTTCAGCAAAGAATTAATTAAAATCTATGTATGAAGCTGGAAAAAAATGAATGCATTATATTATAGTTTTATACAATTAAATTACGGTATTTAAATAGCTTTGATCCAAACTTAGATAGGACTTACAATTTTCCAGATTCCACAAGATGTTTGAGATTTTCACCACTTCGATCAGTAGCTGTCCCATTATAACAGGAATCACTAACTAAAAAGGGAATTGAAAACATTAAAAATTAAAAAGCTTTAAAAAAAAATATCACTTTCACTTACAAGTAAAAAATAGGACCAATGAGAAAACTTAGCTTTTGATTTTGTAGGTTAAATAGTCATTAGAACCTAAGAATAGTCTATACATTACAATTGTATTACTCTACAATCACAGGACTACTAATCTTCCACAATTAAAATCAGACATAACAGTCCCCATTATTTAAAATGTAATCTCCTCAGACAGCACTTTTATTATATAAATTTTCTCCCCATCCCACAAACTTTGGCACTATACAGGTCAGGTAGGCATATAGGTGTTTCAGCATCAAAGTATTTGAAAAGCCTACTTGCAGCAAAACACTAAAACTAAACTGACATATAATCATATAGTGTAGCAAGAAAGCAAGAATATTTGTTCTCTTCTTGACTTTATTTTATTTAAATGTTTATGGTAAAATCCTAAAGACTTTTTTTGTGTCCAGAATATATCTAATATCAGATATTTTTGGTTGAATGTATGTTATCAATTTATTGGAGAACAAAAGTGATCTGTGCCTAGACTTAGATTTAGAGTTCTAGACCTGATAAAAATTGTCTGCTAAAAACATGAATGTCACACAAGTTTTCAAAAAATAAAAAAAACATTACATTTTCATTGTTTGCATGTTGACAGTAGTGTAACTATGGCAATTGGATCCTGGTGCAGGGTTGAAATTGTTGCCTATTTAAAATGTTTTTTTTCATTTAGGGCCAATAGATTTAGTAAGCTAACACAAGTTGAGGTTAAGAAAGTGTCATTTCGGCGCCTATCCAAACTTTGGTCCCTGGGGCAGCATATAGAATAGAAATATTAAATATAATAGAATGGGCAATTGTTATGTATACGTAATAAGTGTGCCGGAATAATATCTCCCGCGCTCATCATCCGGAGGACATGTGACATGCCAGCCAGAAAAAGAACTCCCTACCTGCCGGACTAGTAGACACTGCCTAATGATTAATATTATTTTTCATTAAAAAAAGTAAGTTTACACCTTTTATTTTGTCAATTCAATATTATAAATATAAGTTTCAGTTTTAATTATCGTACAAATCTAAATCAGGCAAGTCTGTGATAAGTAGAATGCTGCTGAATGCTCAGTCAAGTCAATGGATAGAGTTAGAGTATGGAGTATGGGCTTTTTTACTTTTTATATTCTTTTTTTTTATATGGCATTTACTTTACGATTTATCATTTATGGAGTCTAAGCTTCAATTTAGATTTAAGTTCAATTCAAATTCGAGTAACTTTGACTCGCCTTGAGTCAAGTTGGGTAGGCTGCTAAAATTGCTATAAAACAAAAAAAAACAAAAACAAAAATGTAGGAGTGAACGGAGTGTAGTCACTCAATGAGAGTCAATGTAATGACTGTAAATACTGTAATGAGTAATGTAATGTCAATGTAGACATCATCACTCGTCATCAGGCTCATGCATGTTACAGGCTATCTGAAAATGGCGAGTCTGATCATCTATTATTGCATGCACTCACTTAAGTTCATATACTTTATTTTTAAAAAGAGCAATAAACTCGATCTATAACCTGTTAGAATTCCAACATTGATATTTGGAGATTCTCGATCAGCCATTTTCTAAAGCAAAACTAAAAATCCAAAAACTAGGCATTTCATTTCTAAAATTTAGAACTTGACATCGAACCGAATTAGCAGGACAAATAAATTTATCATACGACAAAATTAATGGTTTACACAATTTATTTAAATAGCTCTTACACATAAGAGAATAAAAATCGATTAATAAAATAAAACAGATATTTATATGATTATGAATTCAAGTTAAAGTTGGTAAATTTCTGGTGGATTATATTAATTATATTCAGTGCTTTTTTTGTGACGGTACGCACCGGTACCGGCACCTTTGTAAATGTGGGGAAAAAAATCTTATTTTTTTTGGAATTTTAACGTTTATTATTAATTTATCATATTATTAATTTGTTAAAATTGAATTATTTTAAAATTGCGCGCAATAAGAATTAAAATATAAAATGCGAAACTGCTTTAAAAGTTAGGCACTGAGTAGGCCTACCGGACTAGTACCGGCACCTATTTTTTTTACAAAAAAAGCACTGATTATATTTATATTTTGTTTACGCCTAGGCCTCTAGTGCCTCTAGGACTCTATGATCTAAGACAAAAACACTTTAAATTTCATTGTCCCTTATGCCGTAGGCCTACTTATGCGAGAACAAAATATGCTTATAACTTATAAGTATACGTAGGCCTACTCTTTTTTCCCGAGTGGCATTCGGGCATGGAATGGGTTGCCTGAACAGTAGGTTGCAATTATCTTCTTTATTGACTTTATAGAAGGAGCGTCTGTAATGTATAAGATAAACTATCTAACTCTTAGTCCTAAGTTAGCCTAGATGCCAGTGACGGCCAGTCTATATTAATATTATTTTTAATTAGCAAATTTTTTATTAATTTGCCTAGGCATTTTTTCCCAACAAAAATTTTTGAATGAAAATCTTTCAAGTCCCATATATTTTAGTGGTAAATATATGATCACGGATGAGCGTAGGACGCCACAATCTTCTTTATAGAAGGAGCGTCTGTAATGTATTTTTTATAAGATGTTAACAATATTGCTTTTTAATTTAAATAAGTCACTTAGTAAATCATGAGAAATATTAATTGTGTGGGCTGGTAAGTCATATTGAATTGAATTATATATCAGTGATCAAGCTAGCATTCAGGAAGAAACGTTCTAAATTTTTATAAACACGTTTCAGCCAATCAAATTTAAGCTGTCGTTATAATTTGTTTACAAAAATGTCTACCTCTTAGTGATATATCAGTCCCAAACTCTGTTCATAATTTGGGTGTCTGTAATAAAAAAAATAAAAAACCAGTAAGTAAAATAACATGTATATATATTAGATTTCTGAGTGTTATAATTTTCATTTGTAAGAAAGCAAAAGTTTCTATTTCTGTGCGTATTATATTGACAGCATAGGCATTCATTCATACAAAAAAAAAAGCTAAAAAAACAACTTAAAAACAAGTTTGAACGTGCCGGATAAATACTTATAAATAGTCATGCTAACTAATATGATATATGGATGATGACAATATAAACCTTTTTTTTTTCCTAAATAATTATCTTAACAAATAGCCATATGCCGGTTATACCGTATGTATATTTTATCTATTTAAATCTAAATTATACAATCTTTTAGTTTGAGTGAAAGTGTTTCGTTTCTACATCATAATCATAATCATACTACATGGTAACATAGTCGTAACATAGTACATAGATAGGAATAGGGCTGGTGCTAGTGAAGCAACGTCCACCAGTTTTTGTGGCCAGGGCATATATGTCGAGGATATGTGTGGCCAGCATAATGCCCATCTGTCATTACTTTACCCCAACTGTTTGTTTCTATTTATTTTTCTTCAAAATCAAAATGTTTAAATTAGCCTAATTTCACATAATTTCATTAAAAGTATTCAACTAATAATAAGACTATTAGGCCTAATGCCCATTTCTTTATAAATTATTAATTGGTTAAATATCAATACGCTCTACGTCTCTCGTTTGTACTTGTAGTTGGGTGGTCAAATAACAAGCCCGCCGGAATAATATCTTCCGAATAATGTGTTCGGCAGTCACGTGACGTACTCGCGGAAAAATATCTCCCGCGCTATTTGTCCCGTGACCTGTCCGGTCCGGTCGCCTGACGTATATCTTCCGCGCTTAATGTCCGGTTAGGTCACGGGACGTATATCTCCCGCGCTATATATATCCGGCCCGCCTGATGTATAGACACTGCCAATAATATAACATATAAATATAGGCCTACTACTACTATGACTATCATAGTCTATGATATATACTCATATACTGACTATACTGTATCAATGATCATATTATTATTATATTTACAACAGTAACAGTACTTGATTGCTTTATATTTTTATTCAGCAAATGGAGTTTACAGACACTGAAATTCGACAAGAACTGGCCAGACTTGGTTACAGAGATGTGCCAGAAGAAAAACTTGCAGAATTTAAAAAAGGTCTTTAAAATTTAACAGTGATATATATATATTTTAGACTTAAGCATGACCCCTGATTATTTCTAAATTTTTTTTGTTTGTGCTGTTTGAATCTGAATAGCTTTTATGAAAGATTATTTCAGTTCACTATTTTATGTCAATTGGTCTAATCAATTTTTGTTCTTTCATGCTACAGATCTTATGCACCTAATAACCACAGAAAGGAGCAAGAGTAATTCTTTAAACAGCAGTGCTGATATTGATGATTTAAAATTTGACAATAGACCAGTTTCAGAATATCGTCCAAAGGGTGAGTTGAAAGTACCTTTCTTACAGTTATATTAAAATATTGACAATGGGCTTTCTATAGAATTCTTCTTAATTTATATCTTTTAGATGCTCCTTCTATAGAGATGATTAGTGCATCCTTTGCTAATCCTAGTCTTGCATTTTAATTAGGGTTTTTAATGATGTTAGGTTGTTGGCTTTCCTGGTTTATTCAGGAAACCCATTCTTTGTCAGACTGCCGCTTGGGAAGAAAAGAGGTATCACTTTTATATCTTTCTAAGTAGGCTTTTCACAAAACTATTGTGCTGTGATTCTAAGTTGTAATTTAATACTGTGTGACTCTTTCTAAATTTAGTGATTTAACTATTGTTTTTACTCTTGGCAGGTAAGTATATTCATATGTAATGAACCTCACCACTCTTTTGCTGAATTTATTCTACTTTTCTGTTTTCTCTAGTTAACGGGTCACAGGCTGAAGTCTACCTTTCATGATTGAAAAACTTTTAAGCTGTTAATATTAGAGTTAAACTAACAAATTAAATTTCGGTTATGGCTTTCTATTTGAAAAAAAACATATTTTACCAATAGTTGTTTTCACATTTGTTCATGTTTTTGTCTATTGTTAGACATCTATCATCAGAAGGAGGAAACAACTAAACAATATGATGATGAATTTCAAGCTGTAAGTAAAAAGATAGTAGTCGCAAAGCTTCTTTGCTTCAATTAATTTAATTCCATCTCTTCTTTTAATAAAAAATATAATTTTTATTCTAAAGTACTATAATATAATATTGCTCTTGTACAAAAAATCCTTTATTATATTTATTTTGTATTCATACCTTGACTCCATTAAGTTCTGCCTAAATACCTCTTTGTAAATACTTTCATACTTACATGTCCACTCATTGTATACATAAGACATTGTACATACTTAGGGATAAACTATTTAAAATATTTAAATAAGAAAATGTTCGGCACAAAGTAAATGTAAAATTTATATAATTTTTTTTTAGAGGTTCAGAGAAAATTGGCAGTACAAAGGTCAGAATGATGCCACTAGTTATTCTTATGACTACAGTCACAATAAGCCCAATGTTCCTGGATCCTATAGTCTGTATGAAATGCCACAGAGCTCCAAGGTCGAGGATAGATTTGGTTATAGATATCCAAATGTAAACAATAGCGTACAGGAGGACGCATGTTCTGAAACAGATTCTGAAGCCACCAAAAAATTAAAAAGAAAAACTAGCAGGTTAGTTGAGTTTTAAGGGGCCAATGTTTGCAGAACCTTTCAGTGTTGTTTTATTAATTCTAGATGCTTGATCTTTACCAGTTTATATTTTGCTTTTTTTTTTTTTTTTGCGCTCAACATTATTTGTTTACATAATAATAGTAATAGCAATCTGATAATCTATTCGTGAACATAGAATGAATGAACTCCTTTTAAGAGGATTTATGTTTGTCAGCAAACAATGTAAAATAAAAACACAAATAAACTAAACAGCATTCTCTACAAGACATTTATTACAGGAGAAAATATATATTAATTTATGTACTTTAGAAAAACATCAGATGGCAGCCGAGTGGTTGATGAGTCATCAAATGCTTCTGCTATCGGTACGTTTCATTTTTCTTATACAATAATGATACGGTTTTATCTTTTTTTAATAAATTATTCTTGTTTAGCCAGCCAAATCTTATTTTCATAAATTGGCCTAGATCTAAAATTGAAGTTAACATTAAATTGTTTGTTTTTGCAGACCTCTATGAAATTTATGAAAAAGTCAAGAACCTGGCGATGAGAGACTGTGAGTGCGGGAAGTCTCGGTCTGTAACTTCAGAGTGTGAGGCAAGTCAAATATGATTCAGTGTAATTAGTTGACACAGGCAATGAAATTGCGTAAATAATTTCAGTTTTTTTTCGTGTGTATTTCAGCCACCTTATCGTATTAAGGGAGTTAACAAGAACCCATCAGGTATTTCTTTTAACTAAATGGTTCACTATTAATTATTAAAAAAATTTTAAATTAATTTTGTCATTTTTTTTTACTTGTAAAATATTTTTGAATTTATTTCACTTTGTGTGTAAAAAATGTAATTTTTAACTTCAGAGCCATTGTGAATATTTTTTTGCAGTAATAAAAATGGGAGAGCCTCCTCACACCAGGAGTTTAAGCCGCACCTTACCCTTCAAGCGGCATCAGATGTACCAGCGAATGTGGAAAGTGCAGCCTGCTATCGGTGACGATGTTAGATACCATGTTAGGAAGGAGGTGCACTCTAAAATGCTTCAAAGAGAAGACATTAAGGTTTGTGCAAGTTTATTTGTGTAAAACATTAATGTTGAAAAAAATTCTTAAGCTGTTGTTTTTTTTACCCTTTCAGTACAGACCCAATTTTTTTGCTAGAAAGAGCACAGTCTGCCATCCATTAGTTCACTTTTAATACCCTAAATGCCAGGCATTATTTCCCACTAGACAAATCTATGTGTTTGACAACAGTTACAGTTCCAGTTCAGTAATTAGTTGATTTATTTTTATCTTCTATCAAATAAAAATTTTGCCCAGACTGTGCAAAAACAGCTACATTATCTCATTTAATATCTCTATTTGATACGCTCGCACATCTGTAACAGAAAGGGTTAGTGAGAAATCTGTAACAGCCATGTGTCCTAGTTCTCAAAAAAAAAAATTGCATGCAGAGAAAATGTGTGTGTATTGTTTATTTTATAGCTCAGACTTTAACTCTCAATACCAGAGAATGGGCCTAATAAGATAGTATTAGAAAAGCCCAACAAGTATTAGAAAAGCCCAACAAGTATTAGAAAAGCCCAACAAGTATTAGAAAAGCCCAACAAGTATTAGAAAAGCCCAACAAGTATTAGAAAAGCCCAACAATTAAGAAAATGTTTAAGATCACCATGGATGTAGGAGAAAAAAATATACAGTATTTTAATACACATATCCAGGTCTTGGCTGCTGAAAAATAATTTATGCACGAAAAGGAATGGCATTCACAGAAGGGGACTCCATATAAACAACATCATCTCTTACTCCTTTTAAACAACATCATCTCCTACTCCTCCCTTCTCAACACCCTGCTAGTAGACACTCAACTCTTTTCAGCAAGTTGATATGAGATTAAATTTTAATATATTCTAATAATTCTATCGAATTGTCTCCGTATTTTATGTCTTAAATAGTGTTTATTAGTTTATATATTTCATTTTCATGTAACCCTATCAACTATCAATGAACAACATGTCATTAGCATTAATAATTTTTTTCATTTATTTCTATGTCAAAAATGTTTTTTTTATTATATGTCCTGTTTGCTATAAGCCAAAGAGTATGGAACACATTAAGGCTGTATGCTGAGGTTGCACCGTAATTTACTATTTAGTTACCTTTTTTTAATGGAAATATATTATGTTTGCTAGGTGTTTGCTTTTCTGTTTCTCTTACAGGCTTTTCATAAGGTTTTTGTGCCGAACCCATATGTTGTCCCTACAGAGAAGCCACGCTATGACCTAAGATGGAAAGTACGCAAGGCCAATGCCTTGTATGAAATGCCTCCGCACGGATTCTATCATGAAGTCTGAACTCCTTTCTCAATTTCGGTGAAAGTTGAAAATTATTTCACATACACTTGAAAACATTCAACGCTAATATTTTATTATTATTTTATCTTTTAAAAAATCAAATTAACATTATATTTAATACAAATGGATTTTTTTTAAATTGTAACAATTGGATTACATCTAAATGTTATCCTGCTTCTGGGAGGTAACAAATATTTTCTTTTATAGATTTAATTCTTTGTACATAGATACTTTAGTGCCAATAAAAATTATTGCAAAATAAAGATTTCCTCAATAGTTTTGTGTTGTTGTCAACTTTTGAATGTATAGTTTAGTAGTATAGTCAGCAATATTTTGATGTATATCTAGACTTAAACAACCCCTAAAAACATTTTTTTGGTATAAATTCCTCATTTACATTTTAGTTATGCTTTAGCCTTACAAGGATTTCACTCTTTGTAACCTAGGAAATAATATAGATTTTGAAATGCCCATGATAAAAAGTGAAATGAATAAACAATTCAAAATTGAAGTTTATGTTCTTGGGGTCTATGTGGTAGAAATTTGATAGAATGTGGTGTCAAATGAAACAAGACTGTATGCAAAGTTTCAGCTTGGTAGCCTGACAGAAAGTGTCCCATTAGCCTCCCAATCATTGGGTCGCCCAGCACAAACATACCTGTACATAGTTTTGCAAAGTTAATATAAAGAATTTTATTTCCACAAATGGAATGTTGTTAGGGTTCTCCAGAACAAAATTTAAAAAAATATTTTTTAAAGTTTTACTATTACTATGTTAATAATGTTGACATTTTTGAAGAAGTGAAAACAATACCAGTACCAAATGTTGAGATTTTGTTATGAAAGAATCAATGAATTCAATGTCATCTGATCAGGGTTTTTTAAAACAATGGCTATGATTAAAAAAATTGTAGTTAATATCATTTTGATATTTTTTTTAAATCAAATCAGCTCATCTACATTTCTTTCTGCTGCATTACCTTACTGTAACAAATGTTCAGTAAGCATTTCATACATTGGAAACATTTACTGCTTATGATGCTCATGGATAAAATAAAGTTTGTTTTAACTGTCAGTTTCACAATTTAGACAGATGGAAGATTCAAAATATACAGACCACCCCTATCCCATTTCCCAAAACCAAATAGTTTGTGAAAATTCACAAATTTACTGTTAATGTATTAATATTACTAGCTAATGTGATTCCTTATTACATGCATTAATGAAAACAACATGAAGAAATTATTTTTTTTCAAAAAAATATTTAATGCCCCATTAATAATGTAATGGTTTTGCAAAAGGCCTGTACATGGTACCATCAATTTTGGGAGTCGTGCGGAAATCTTCTGGCCTGAGATTGTTGACAAACTTTGGATCTGTCTTTGCCAGGTGTAGCTCTTCAACAAGCTTGTTTTCAATTCTTTCCAACGCAGCGAGTGTGAGCACTAAGGTTTCATGTTTCAACATGGAGAAAACATTCAGACCTGACAAACATTGGTGATGGAAAATTATGAGTTTTAACCCTCAATGTAACATTTAAAAGTTGAATGCTGATAATTAATTGTGTGTATGTACCGGTTAAGTTAATAGCATTTAACCCCTAAAAGGATGTTTATAACATAAAACAAACTTCTGCAGCCAAAAAAACTGTATCCCTGTCAGACCAATTTGATCCACAAGTTACCTTGGCCACATCATGTTAAGGGATTGTGTGGCCAGCACAATGCCCAGCCACCTTTACTTTCACTAAACTAAGTTACTAATGTCAGGTATTCATCAGAGAGGTGTAGACTTGGGGACACCCTTTAGACCTGGCAAAATTCCTAGCCTTTACCAGAATAAAAAAAAAGGGGCATTTGGTCAGAATCTTGAGGGTGTTGCCGGTATACACAGTTGACAGAGTGCCACCATTCTGCAGCCAAGCTAAGGTGTATATAAAATATCAATGCTGGTTGATGTGTTAACAAGATATTCCCGCGAGAGGAAATCTAGAGGGTATTGTAGCTATTGCCATTTTTTAGTATCAGCATTTAATTTAAATCACACTCAGGTTATAATATTAACTGGCATATTTACTAACCATTTCTACTAATGGACAAAAAGAAGTCCACAATCTGTGATTAAATATATTTTTTTAGACAGCAATTTTGGAAATATAAAATGGATTTAGAAAATACACTTGTAACATAATTGAGGAATCTATTGCACGCTATTATAAATTTTAAAGATAATTTTTCATTGAAAATATATAAAAAAAAATATTTAAAAATATGAATAGCCTGGTGAACTTAGAATAATTGAAACTAAAAGTAAATTTCATAAAAAAAATATAATTTTGAAGAATAGCTTAGAATTCTGTGAATGACAAACAAACATACATTTGACATATAAATATATAGATATCTTTTGGAACAGTTTCCTCGGAATTTAGTTGACAGCTTTGCTACTAACTCTTTTTGTTTTCCTTACTATGTTTGTAGTTTGTAGTTTGTATGTTTGTAGTTATCTATACCAGACTTCGGCAACCTTTTGTTAATAGTGTGCCAAAGTGGAATTTCTAATTCATTCAGCGTGCCAACATCCAGAAAAGTCAACCTACACCACCAATCTATTTCTTGTACAGTTTTTGTGTGCCTTCCGTTTGCCATTGAAAATCAGTCTACGCGCCGAGTCTCTGGCGCGCATGCCATAGGTCGCCGATCCCTGATCTATACATTTTTACAGGTTTCATGTATTGAATTCCTCATGTCAGTTAGAGCAAACAATGTATAATGTACGGAGCTAATTTCTTTCAAAAATCTATCCGACATTAAAAAAGGGTTTTTAGTTTAGGACTCTAAAATCTTACCATAAGCAGGCATGAGACTGAAGCCACGTATCTGGCTCACAGATTCGAACATTTTCTCTGGCATTATGTCGGTGCTAAGAAAATAGAAACAAACCATAGAAAAATAATTACATTTTCAGGCTCCACATTTAAATCTGATTGCAAGTTAAACTAAAGTCTTTTCAGTATTTCAGTATAGTAATCTCTACTTTAGTTTCACTTACTCATCCACAAACAGCACTGAGTAACCCCAGAATCTTACATCGGCCATATCTGAGAGATACTGTCATTTTAAAAAAATGGGATAAAAATTAGTTTTAAAACTAAGTTTAAAAAAACACCACAACTTTTTATAAAGCTGTACATAAAGCACTCAATTCTAACTTAGAAATACAACACAGTAATCTATTACTATTACAATACTCAGAAAGACATGGAGAGAAAAACAACTGTTTAAAAATATTATTTGCAAGGACAAAGGCATCATATACATTCTCTTTCATCTTGAGTAGCACATAGGCATGGCTTTCTTGCAGGGCTGCTCAAACCCTTTGTTACGTTCCTTGGACGAGCTATACGATGTGTTACGGAATAAGCTGTTCACCTGCCTTACAGACCAATATGGCTCCGCATGTTACTTAAACATTTTTATTCTTCAAGTTTCAACAAACACAAACTTATTCAATAGTAATTTGGCCATATATGTCAAGAACACCCTTATCTTATGCGCTTCGAGCTTACATTATGTTTGTTGGCAGCTCTATACAAATATTATTATTTATTATTTTTATATAATATAATATAATACAACCGCCCCTTCTATAAAGATGATTATTGCGCCTATGCTCATCCGTGGTCTGAGTTTAGTATTGCATCTTTATTAGTGTTTTAAATGATGTGCCACCCCATGCAATCAGAAAATTTTAACTTGTTCCCTATTTCTTACCTGTGGGTCGGCTGTTGGGATGTCAAAGTTGTCTACAATGATAAGATCATTCTTTGAAAAAGAGAAAGAAAAAGAAAGAATATTAACAAAACTAAAATAAATGTTGATGATCAACCAATAAACAAAAAATATCTAACATCCAAACTGAATTTGTATTTTATTTTAATAACACAATAAAGGATCAAAGTGATGTGCTTTATAAAAGGAGAGATTTCATATTAATATAAAAAAAATGATTTTTACCTGTGTATATTTACAGGTAAGTGCCACCCTCAATCCCATGGCACGCTGTGGTCTTGCAAGCATGTAAAAGTAACTTTTGGGGCCTCTGGGGCCAAAGGCTTTGGCTCCTAAAATGTAGATAAAATATTTGTTAAGGAAAAAAATGACAACTAAAAAAGAAAACAGAAATGATAGATGCCAGTGTTAGGGTTACTGTCTGACGGTTAACAGGCAGGTGGAGTGGCTCTTATTCAAATAAACTGTATGCATAAAAATTATGTCAAATTTGTTTATTTTTTTCTTGAATGTAGGAGGTGGATCTGTTGGTAAATAAACTTTACAAAGTGTAGAGATTTTTTCAGTTTCTAATTGTTTGTTTTATCACAGATCAGATACATAGCTGGCACCTTTAAAAAATGTTTACTAAAATGTGGCTACCAAAGATGTACAGATAGCCAACTCCTATTCTAGATGTAAAAGTTGAGTGGGATAAAGAAAATCTTATCTCAGTTTTTCTTAAAATAACAGGCAGACATCAATGATCAAAGGCAGATCAAATGTACCCAGATATCATACAGCACTTGTAAACAATCATTATTTGAGCTTGTTTTTTTAAAAACTTATCTATAAAAGTGAGGCTGGTGGACTTGTGGTTAGTACACCGGACTGTCAACATGACAACCTGTGGCTTAGCTCTTCCTGCCAAACCAATCCCTGCATGCCCTGTAGGAGTTTTGAGCCTCGGACGTAATAATCTTCTTCTATCTAGAAGGAACGTCTATGTTTTATAAGTGAAAGTAATAATGAAATTTTTACCAGTCACAAACAATGGAGACCTGATGCTGCCATGACGAGCTCTACCTAAACCTTTCTGGGGCCAAGGCTTTCTACCTCCGCCTGGCATCTCTGCACGACTGGGTTCAAACTTGTAGTCCTAGATTGTTTTTTTATCACACAGAAATGGAAAGGAGATCAATATTAAAACATTAAAAAAAATAGTTCATGCAATCACATGTACCACATATCTCCACCATCTTCAATGTATTTTATGAATAGTCTTTAAATGAATTTTCATGTTTATTTTATTTTAGCTGAGTCTGTTATTTCATGTTAATATTTAACTGTGTCTGTTATTTCATGTTAATTTTCAACTGTGTCTTTTACTTCATGTTTATTTTCCACTGTGTTGTCTGTTATTTCATGTTAATTTTCATCTGTGTCTGTTTTTTTATGTTCATGTTAAACTGTGTCTGTTAATTAGCCTCAAATTGTATTTAGTTAAATTTTTTCTTTTTCTGTTTTTTTTGGAAGACAGGGAAAAAAATTTACTTTTTCTAAAAATAAAAAATGTATTTCAATAATAATAATACCTATTTTTGTAATAACATAACGATACATTGATACATTTACAGCCCCTTAGAAATTAAAAAAAGCTCACTTTCAAGAAGGAAGATATAAACTATAAGTCAGCAATGAAATGAAACAGAGTCAAGTTTTCATGTGATTGTTTCAAAAGAGGTTGGAAAAGAAATAAGTTTAATTGAAATGTTTTGTTTCCTTTTTTGTGTGTAGATGTGCATGACACTCTTTACCCTCTCTCTATATATATATATAAAGTGTTACATGTAATCAATGTATTGTAATTTACTCACAATGTATCTGTACATTTTCTGCCAATGAACATTCTTATGTAGCATGTCAATTCTGTATGGAATTATAGAAAAAAAAAGAAATTAAGACACAGGCAATTTGTCTATGAAATATATATGGTAAGTTATACATAATAATACCATCATCAATTGTAAAATAGTACTTTTGATGCTTTTCAAATGTGCATCACTTTTATCATGCTTGCAGTTTTTATAAAGTTGAATTTGGAATGAAGAAATGAAAGAGACCTTGATGTGCAAAAGAAAGAAATACTGTTTGTTTAATATAAAAAGTTTGTTTCAAAATTGCATAGTGAACAGATACATTTATTCCAGACAGGCAGACAGAAAGACATGTCAGGGCTTTCATTCGTATTAAATGGCTAAAACCTCTCTTGATTTGTGCTACAGAAATCATCCCTTTATCTATGTTATTATTAATCTACAAGTCTAAGTCTGCAAGCACCCTCACGTTATTCACTTTTACTCACTAAAACTTTCTGACCTTATCCCCATTCAAGCCAGCAAACATTCAAACCTTGCATACATGTAGTGTTAAAATAGCATCCAACACACATGTGGTCGGAAACAGACAATTGCCTTTGTGTTCAAATAAAGTAACTAAATAGATTTAAAATATATATTTTTGGTTTCCCGACCTGTGATGTCTTTATGGGGGTAGGGACTAATAACTAGTTTTTAATCAGATTTCTAAAAACCAAAAATTGGATTCGATAAAAAAGAACATTTTAACATCCCTATGTTCAAATTTAAAAAAAACTTTTTTGGTTAGAGTATTTGATGTTTGTAACTAGAAAGAAAGTCTTGTTAGCAAGTATTTTACTGAGTGCTCACCTTGGGTATGTAGCAAATACATCTGGATGCAGGTCAAGTAAGCCAAGTTTCTTACTCTCTAATGAGGACATAGATTCCAGCCATGCTAGGCGTGGCACTGTATGGTCGGGTAGAAAGTTCAATGATCTTGACAGTATTGGAGAGACTTCTTTAGCTTCTGAAGGTTCTAAAGTTAGAATAGAAATGAATAATCGTAAAAATCTTCCTTAACAGACTTGAACCCCACTTCTCTGATGGGACACGGTGGCCGTGCGGCAGCGCGCTCGGCTGGCGTACCAAAGGTCCCGGTTTTGAATCCTGGTGCAGGCTAGGATTTTTTTCCGGGTCTGGAGGGTGTCCCTGAGTCTACCCAGCTCTGATGGGTACCTGACCTTAGTTGGGGTAAAGTAAAGGCGGCTGTGCATAGTGCTGGCCACACAATCACCTAGTATGCCGTGACCACGGAAACTGGTGAACGCTGCTTCACCGGCCCTATGGATCAACTTGGTCCGACGGGATACTTTACTTTACACACCTCAGCCCTTGTCTGATTTGTCCCAGCCTGTGTACCACTGTTCAGTCTCCTCCTCATGGATTGTTCTGCTGCCACCCTTTAATGAGCAGGGCTTTCAGAGAGCAAGTTCCAGGGACCCCTCTTGCTATCTCATTACCAGGGATACCTGCATGACCTGGTATCTACTGGAGAGTGATCATCACCCTGAGCCTAACGATCAGATTGGAAATAGCCAGTAGTCTAAGATAGACCATTTCCTTACCAGTATAGTGGTCAGAATATGTTGTAGGCTAGATGAGATCAATTGGGGTTCTTACTCTAAATCCAATCAAAATTACCAAACTTTTTACACAATTTTACCAAACTTTACTAAAAATGTCTGAAAACTAACTTTATACCAGTATATGTGAAAAAACAGAATATTAGGCAGAGTTGAATGTACTAGGTGGTTTCCAATTAGACACTTTCTAATGTAAGCCTAAAAAATACCCCAATGACTGAAATATCAGTGAAAATTATTTTAATTTTGTTAAAATATTCTTTGTAAAAAAATAATCAAATGTACAACCTGTTACATTATTTTGTTCTTCTAATGGTGGGCCAGTAGTTGTGTTTACTTGTTGAAATCTACATGAACATGAAAAATTCTGGAAAAAAAATATTCAAATAATAACAATGAAATCAATGTAAGTAAAAATCATTCTTTTGCCCCTTTTGGCTTTGATTTCACACCATTATTTATATAATAAAATACCTTAATAAATAATAATATTGGTAGCCAAACAAAAATAGAAATAGAACATTTTGTATTTATATAACTAATGCATGATATATTATTATTTTATAGGAATGCCTATAGGATATAATAGGGCCTAATGTTTTTGTGTCTAAAGTTGAAAAGAGGACGGATTTCTAGCTTTTTGGCTTTGACTTTGGTATAGGTAGGCCTATTCACTTTTTTAAAGTTTTCAACTTTGACTTCTTAATCTTAGAAGAGATAGAAGACAAGAGATTCAAGATATTCAATATGAGCAAATAAATGAAGCTGACAAGAACAAGAAGGCTAACATTTAGGCTACATTGTTAATGAAGTTAATATTAATTGTTGTTAATTAGTAATTATGTAATTAGTGAGTGGCCTAGTTAAAATGTAAACATAAAAAGAATGGCTGGATGACAGTAAATAGTGGATGGTTTAAAAACTTTCAGTTTCTCAGTCAGTCTCAGTGTGTGGTCAGTCGAGAAAAAAACATGACTGTTTTAGTAGGCTATATTTCAATGTTCAATATAGATAGTTTTTACCCTTAACGTAATTGGACAACTAATTCCAGGTCTGATGATGAATTTTAAATATTTGGAAAATGCCATCTCAAATAAACATTAGGCTCATCTAATCCTAATAAATGTGTTCGGAAATCGACATTCACAAATTCTACAGGTGAAAACTTAAAGTTGAGAATAGTCTCCCCTATTCCCGATGAGCTCTAACTATATAGGCCAGTTCATTTTAAATAAACTTTACGAAAAAATGCAACTTATTTCTGATACAAGACATGATGATTGTAAAGAAGTGACCCTTTTTGTCACAACTGGGAGAGGAACTGAAAATTTTGCAGAAGAAGAAATCAAGGAAAAGTTAAACTGCCCGATTGTGAGTAATTTATCATTTACTTTAACTTTAAGGAACGAATTAAGTTTGTAACCCCCAGGTACCTCTGTATTTACTATTTACTATTTACAAAATAACACATCTTGAATCTTGAAAAATGTTTCAATGTAGGCCTAAACATTATAATGAAAATGGTTGTTACATTTCTTTTCTTCAGATACACAAAAGAGATGGTAAAATATTTTTCACAGTCCCTCACAACCACCTTCAGAGAAAAAATGTGTTTAACCTTAAGTCAGTGGAGCGTATATTTGTTGAAATTACTGACTATAAAAACATAGATTTTATAAAAGGTGAGCTTAAAAAAAATATAGGAAGGCCTATATCAGCCTATATGGCCATTAATATAGCCTAAAAAAATGTAACATATAATGTTATGCAAACATTTTGTTCTATTTTACAGATAAGAGGTCATTTCTAAACCAGTTTATGTCTGAACTGTCTGCCTGTCACAATTTCATCAATGCACAAAGAGTGATTGGGCAACTGAAGATGTGCCTTAACTCCTCCAACTCAACATGTACTAAGTGTTGTCATAAGGGACATAACTGTTTGGATCTCTCCAATTGCAATATAAAAAGAAGTAGGCCTACAGAAGTACTGTCCTCACAAAAACCACCCAGTGAACATGCAGCTTCTTCAGAATTACCCATCAATGTATCTACTTCAGAAACTTCAAGTAAGGGGCAAGCTTCTTATTCAAATATGCCCATCATAGAATCTGCATCAACTTCAAAAGAATCAGCCAGTGGACATCAACGTTCTTCAGAGATACCTGCATCGTCTTCAGAAATACCAAATGCTGCGTTGTCTAGCATATCACCACCTCTGAAAAAAAGAAAGTTATCAGGTTGTGAGGACAACCCATCAGATTCAAAAGCTGAAACTTTGCATCCTTCCAATCAGAAACAAGCAGCACATGAATGTGACTGCCTTAATGCCAATGACAACTTATTTGCAGGTAGTTCTCTCACAGCAGATGTTGATGCACAGACAGGGGAAAGAATTCATTGTTTTCTGAAGTTTAGAATATCTGTCAAATGTTCCGGCAAAGTAAAGCGCTGGTTGGAACTAAAGGTCATTGAAATTAAATTTCTACCTCTTTTGACTTTTTACTATTGAGAAAACCGGTTTTACTTTTTTTGCACTTGTATAGTATTTTTTTGTAAACATAGATTCTATACTTGTTTATTATTAATAATAATAAAATTAAACTATAAATAAATAATTTAAACAATTTTTTTCATCAGTTATTTTTAGATTAAATAATTAATGTTTACCTTTTTTAGAGACTTTCTAGGGACATAGCTTGGCGGATATCAAAAGCCACTGGATGGAAAGTAGATTTACGTCAACCTGATTTTGAGGTTAGTTCCCTTTATTGGCTTTATGAATAACAATTTCACATTAATTAAGCCTATGTCTTTTTTTTAAACATTCAAATTCTTTTTAACAACATAAATAGGTTTATTTTAATTACAGAAATTTTTTAGTTAAGATTGTCGAAAAAAAAAATGCCTGGACGATGTTTAGGAATAGATCTTTATTTACTGTAGATTATAATGATCCAATTTAAATAGTTTTATATCTTGAACCATATTTTACAATTTCAAAATTCTTCAATTAAAATTCAGTCTCAATGTTTATAGTTAATGTGAGTACAGTGAGCCAAGACCATGGTGTAGTGTCTTTCCTCAACAATTCTAATTGTATGTAACAGAAAAACAGCATTTAGAATTTTATTAATAAATTAATTTTATTTTTTCAGATTTGTATTCACATTAGTGATGAATATGTAACAGCAGGTATACCCTTAACAAAGTAAGTGATTATCACTGTTAAAAATGGTATTGGCAGAGTACATGCCTTTGTGCTGCATTGCTATATCTATGTCTCCTTTCACCTTAGTGAGTGATAAACAAATGTCTCTTCAGGTTTCCTCTGTCCAGACGGTCATTTATTCTATACCCAGGCCTTAGATCAACCATCGCTTGGATTATGTCATACTTGGCCAAAATTAAGGTGCAGTGAAATAACTTTGTTAACTACAATATCTATTTAATTGATCCATTTAAAAAGGCTGAGAACTCTAATGCCATTTATTCATTTTCTTCATCAGAAAAAAAAAATGTGCATTTATTTTATTAGAAGATTTGCAGTAGCAGGATTATATTTGCCATGACTTTATATTTTTTTAATGGTATAGTGTACGTAATTGAATGTAAACATTCTCCAAAGATATTTTCATTGAGCCCACATTAAATGTTCGCAGCCAGGAGAAATTGTATTAGATCCAATGTGTGGCAAAGCTACTGTTCTAATTGAAGCCTTTTCTGAATTTGAGGTAGGCTCATACTATAAGCTTATTCTTATCCAATCATTTAATTTTTATATGGACTTGAGTCGATATCAAGTATAAAATAACCAATAATGTTCAATCTTTTGATTTATTAATCAAAACTTGTATTTATTTGTAAAATAATTTCCCAGTTGAATTTTGATTGTTTTGTAAGTGCTTTTTCAATGTAGTTTGCGGAACGCTGATGGAGCATGAAGATAGTACACACTACTTGCCATGTTGCTCAACTGATGCTACATACAACAGTTGTACAATATGCACAAAAGTTGAAAAGCTTCAACAATGGAGTCTTATTCCAAACTTCCTGCAGGGCCAAGAAATAGTCATTCATATGATTTGAACTATAGCAGATCAGACACTTCTTCTTCTTCTGTTAGCCAGTCTGCAGAGCAGTTTGCTCTCTTGCAGTCAAGGCCAGACAAATATATTTACATATCTGTTTCTGTTGTTCCATATTGCAATATAGTGTGTTGGTAATAGTAGGTTGAGAGGGGGGGTAGTAGTAGCAGATCAGACACAATTATGTTTACAATTTTACCAGTATCTGTCACTTGATAGAATAGAATCATATTTTGTAATTAAATGTAATACTATCAATGTAATAACCAAGTCCAAGGTGGTTGCACAAATCAAGATCAATACTCTAATGGTTTCTATTTCAGGCTTCACTCTACCTGGGAAGTGATTGTGATTCCGACCAGCTGACGGCAGCTCAACAAAATCTCACTAAGTCAAGGTCCAGTCAGACAACTATATCACTGATCAAGGCAGATGGACTCAGTAGGTTTCAACTGCAGTCAGTCTGCCAACATGATTTAGTTTTAAGGTTTTTAGAATACTATTAGTAGGCCCAATACACTTTCTTGGATACATTGTTCTTACTTTGAGTCTTTCTTCTTCTTTCTTCTTCTTCGTTCTCAAATGTTATGATAGGGAGGATTCAGACAACAAGTCCGATAGTTGTAATGAACTGCGCCGTGGCGGTCAGTTGCTCTAGTCCACCGAACAGTTTGTCATTGAAGGTAGCCCCCAGGGGCCAAAAGGCTGACCGAGTAGAAAGATACAGAGGGCAGGTCTGAAGGACATGCTCCGCATTTTCGGGAGCTGTTTCGCAGGGGCACATTTCGCTTGCTCCGATCCGTAGTTTGCGGAACATATGTTGCTTTAGCCTGTTGTGACCAGTCCTTAGTCTGAAGATGATGTGTTGAAATTGGCGGGAGAGTTTGTAGTAAGCATCAATCTTTGGGTTGTTTTGTTGCAGCTCAGACCATCTTTCGGATTCATTCCTTTTGAGTATTGCCTTTATTTCTTCGGGGTGTAGAGATGGGTCTGTCTGGTTTTGTCTGCCTCCGGCTTTAGCTAAGGTGTCGGCAGTGTCATTTCCTTCATTTTTTATATGCCCAGGGATCCATTGGAGAACCAGTTCTTTAGTTATTTTGCTCAGTTTTAAAAGTTCTGTACTGAGTGACTGGTTGATCGGGGCATTTGGATTTTTTATAGACTGGAGTACTGTTTTGGCGTCAGTGAAGATGACAGTCCGGCTGTTTGGGGATTGGGAGTGGCTTGTTAGTATATTTGCAGCAAGCTCAATTGCTTTTCTTTCTGCTCTAGTGCTAGCTGAGAGGCTACCTGTGACAGTGGCTTTTTCTAGGAGTTCTCCATTTGGCCACTCTATGAAAATGCCGGCTCCTCCATTTTTCAAATCTTTTCCAGTTGACCCGTCAGTATAGACTCTGGTCCATGCATTTTGGGGGTATTGTTCTCTAATGATGTTGTTTACTGCTTCTTTTAGTATTTCGGGTGTGTAGTCAGATTTTTTCCCTATGTTGCTTAGTTCGTCTCTGATTTTTAGAGTAGGGCTTGGGTCCCAGGGGGGGAAGTGGCTGTGGGGTTGGGTAGGTTCAATTGCAATGTTTTCTATTTTATATTTACTTTTTAGATGTTTGGCTTCTTGTATAAAATTGGATCTTTTTGTTGAGGAGGTTTTGAGTAGCTTGGGTTTTAGAGGGTGATGACCTGATGCTTCTAACTTGGTGAAGTGAGTTAGGATTTTGGTTTCTCGTCTAGTTTCCATAGAGCTTAGGTTAGTTGCATCCTCCATTGCTCTGATCAGGGTAGTTTTCATTGCTCCTGTTATGATTCGAAGTCCTAGGTTTTGGACTTTGTCTATTTTTCGGAGGTTTGATTGGGCTGCCGATCCCCACACTGTGGCTCCATATTCTAGGGTAGGCCTTATATAACTGGTGTATGTTTTTTTCAAGATAGAGTGATTTGCACCCCAGTCTGAGCCAGCAAGTTTTTTCATCAAAGCTAGTCTTTGGATTCCCTTTTTCTGCGTGTTTTCTATTTGATTTTTCCAGGTTAGTCTTGGGTCAAATGTAACTCCTAGATATGTGGGCTTGTCATTTTTTTCAAGGATTGTTTTGTCTAAGGTCAGTTTGAGGCTTTGTACTTTAGTAGATAGAGAGAAAATTGACTATGTAGTCTTTTTTGAGTTTATGGTCATTCCCCATTCTTTGGACCATAGGTTGAGGTTGTTTAGTGCATCTTGTAGCCTAAATTTTGAGGTGCCTATATATTCTTCTGTGCTTATTAGAGCAAGATCGTCGGCGTACATGCTGCTTTTTACTTTTCTAGGAATATGTTGAATTAGGTCATTTATGAAAATGAGAAATAGTGTGGGTGACAGTACGCCTCCCTGGGGAACTCCATTTTGTATTGTTGCTATGTTGCTCCTTTTTCCTTGCAAGTTGACTATAGCTTTTCGATTTGTTAGGTATTCTGTAATCCAGTTTAACATTTTGTGGGATATATGGTTGTTTAATAGCTTTAGGATTAGACCTTCTTTCCAGACCTTATCGAATGCTTTTTCTAGGTCGACCCAGACAATGGTCGTTGGTTTCTTTTCCTGGAATCCATCTTCTATTTCTTGGGCTATAAAGCTATTTGGTCTTCTGTTGATCGACATTTTCTTAAACCTGCCTGTTCATCTGCTAGTATATTTTCAGATTCAAGAAGCCATGTGAGCCTATTGTTGACCATTCTTTCCATTAGTTTGCAGACGCAACTGGTTAAACTTATTGGGCGGTAGCTGTCAACTTGGTTTCTTGGTTTACCATGCTTTAGTATAGGGATCATGATAGCTTTTTTCCAGACAGTTGAAATTTTTCCTGACTTCCAGCTAGCATTGAATATTTGCAGTAGTTTTTTCTTTGCCAGAGGTCCTAAATGAATAAGCATATCATTTGAGATCTTGTCTGATCCTGGAGCTTGTTTGGGTTTGAGGAGTTTCAGTGAGTCATCAAACTCTTTCATGCTGAGATTTGCTGTCATTCCATGAGAGTGTGGTGTGGACATTTTTTGAGCTTTCTCTATGTGGTCATTGACTTCTCTGGATCTTTTTTCGGAGATACTAATATTTCCTATGCTGCTAAAGTGTTTTATAAATTTTTGTGCAGCTTCGCGGCCTGTGAGCTTTTCTTGGTCTGCGTCTAGGACTATTGGCGAAGATTGATTCTCCTCTTGGTTCAGACTTTTGGCAATTTTCCACAGCTTATGTCCATCTCTGTCTGCATTTAGTTTTTCTGTTTTTTCATGCCAGCTCTTCCTAATTGACGAGAGATATTCCTTTCTGAAGATTGCGTTTGCAGCTTTTAGTTGTATATTATTTTCTATCGTTGGGGATTTTTCTGCTAGGTTTCTTGCTTTGATGGTTTCATTGTGGAGGAGTTCCAAGTGTTGAGACCAGTTTGGTATATAATTTTTCCTGGCTCCTCTTGGGATAGATTCCTTAGCTGCTTTAAGGAGAGCTCTAGAGAATTCAGTGTAGGATTTGTTTATCTGATTTGTTTTGCCATTGATGTGTGTCACATGGACATCTGTTAAGCGTGCAAAGAAGTTCCAATTTGCTTTCTTGTAGTTCCATCTGGGAAGGGTGGGGTTTTCTATGGGTAGGTGAGTGGTTTCTATTTGGATGAGAATGGGTCTGTGGTCAATGGTGGCTAGTTGGTCAGCGACTACTCTATTACTTCCTATGGATATTGTATTGGTAGCAAAGGCTAAGTCTGGAGTTGATGAAGTCATCCATGATCTGGAGTAAAAGGTGGGTGGGTCTTCTGGCTGGTTTAGGAGAATCAGACTGTTTTCGGCTTGCCACTCCTCAATTTCTTCTCCCCTGGCATTGAGGTCTGGATATCCCCAGCTCTGGGAGCGGCTGTTCATATCACCCAGTATTAGACACTCTTCATTTATTGGGATTTGAATTCTGCCAAGTTCTAGCTCTTTGTCTGGTGGGCAGTAGCAATTGATTATGTTTAGGTTTCCCCCTTGTAGGATCAGCTTGGTCCCCATTATTTCAGATTGCGTGGAGCTTGGTATGATGATATCTGAGGTAGGTATGTTGTTTTTGACGAGAGTAAGTATTCCCCCTTTAGATCTGTTTTCCTTGTCTTGTCTTAAGCATGTGTAGCCTCTAATTGAGAAACGCAGATTGCTGTTGAGGTGAGTTTCTTGGATGCATGCCACATCTACTTCATTTTCATGGAGGAAGATCTTTAAGGCTTCTTTTTTCTTTTGGATGCCCTCTGCATTCCATTGGAGAAAGACTAAATTGTGTTTTGTTTTCCCCTTAATGTTCTTGTCAGTAGGGTTTACTTCTCTGCTCCTGACTTCACAAGCAGAGGAGGAAGAACCACCAGTTCGCTTGGGTGGGCTCCTTCGAGGCGGAGAGCCCGGGCCCCCTACCTGCACGGCGGGATTCCACAGGCAGGACGCCACAACTATATGTACTATTATCTGTTTCCTCCATCATTTTGAGGTTTGCGTGCCGACGTGTTTTGCGCCAGTTGGCCCGTGGACTCTGACTTCAGCCTGCTTTTCTTTCTGGATGTGCTTCCATAGCCTTTGATCAACCAAGATCGTCTGCAAGGCAGCAGTTGATTTATTTTTTTAGTTTTCTCTCCTAGATGATTGCTATCCCTAGCTAACGGCCTCATCTGTCCGGGTTTAGAGTTTGAGCGCTCTATGTTCGCTTTTTGCAGTCATTTCCTTGGATTTATAAGGCATTTTTTAAAGAGTATCCTTACCACGGGATACCCCACCTCACCCTCCATGACAGCAAACCAGTTGGTCCGCGGCCGCTTATTCAGTATTCACGGCTAACCCTTATATCTAAAGGTCATTCCCCTATCCGCCACCTGGGGACGCGCTTGGTAGGAGATGATAGCTCCCTCAAGTGAGTCTTTCAAATGGTACATATTTAAAGAATGTTTTTTTTTTAAACGGTTGGTAACTTTTTTAATGTCAGTTGACAGTAGAGAGAATTGCTGGTGGGCTTTAGACTGCAGTTTTCATGGAAATAAAATAAAAAATTCTATGTGAAGAATTAAGGAAGCCAAGATAGAATGTTGGAATTATTGTGTGTTTGTAACACTAATTCATTTTTCAATCATCTTTCCAGATCTCCCTTACAGAGATGGTTGTGTTGATGTGGTTGTGTGTGATGCTCCGTTCAACCAGAAACATATCATTCACCAAGAAAGCATTAAATTGTTTTACCACACATTTTTAGAGGAGATCAATAGGTAGATGTTTTTATGAATGGTACTTATAAAACCTACCAACAAAACCTTGTTTTCTAGTTTGTTGGTATTTAAATTAGATCACTTTAAAGTGAATATGGTAATAATTTATCTGAAAAAGAAATTCTTTAGTTTTTGTATAGTTCATTTTCATTATAAAATATTTTGTTTATTCTGTGGGCCTAGACCAGTAGTGGGCAAACTATGGGCTGTGGGCCAAATGTGGCTTGGCAACTGATATTGTGCCACCCTTGAGGGCTTATAGAATTAATATTTGTTACTTCTTTTTTAAGTAAACTTGTTCCACGTTTTAAGAATGTTGTCAAACATTGTAAGCAGTTACACACATCTCATTAGAAATCAATAATTTTTGTAACAATGCATTAGGTTTTGTCAAAATTAAAGCTATTGATCGATAATAAATTGTACTATATTGTTAACAAATAAGTTAAAGTATTTGTCCATAGAAGTGTATAAGTAAATAAAAAAATTATTTTATAAAAAAGTCATAAGTGGAGATAATATATCTGCCCCCCCCCCCTCATAGCTTTATATTTTGTCAATGTGGCCCTATGCACAGAAAGTTTACCCATTCCTGGCCTAGACTATACATTATGTCAGAGCTATAACTTTATATAACATTATAATATTATGATTTTGTATAGACTCGTGTCATTGTTATGACTTTACTTGACCGACCTGTGGTCATTCTTGTTACTGTATAACCTCATTTGTTGCGTGTCATTTATTACATTTCAACAGAGTTCTTACACCACAAGGCAGATGTGTGTTGCTTATATCACAAGAGCTCAAAGAAACAGTGTTTCAAAAAATTATCAGCAATCAGTGCACTGACTCTGGCCCAGTTCATAAAAACCAGGAAGATGTTTTTCTCAACTCATTTATTTGTTCAGCTAGTCATGCAGTTCAACTTGGTGAAACTCAGGCTTTTGTTATAGTTTTAAACAAAATAAAATAGTTTACAATATCTTTTTATGTGACTTTTTTTTAATTGCATTTCTGATGTATGTTTTTAAATCACATGGACATGTTTAACTAAAAAAACAGGTTAGCAATAATCAAATCACCTTTAAGACCTTAACATCATTTTTATATGTGGAGCTTATGTTTCATGGAGAATTTCTAGTAAACAATAGGCACCAGGATTTAATAGATGCCCATAGGATGAGATGGGGAGGGTGACTGAAGACAATAGCTACAGCAATGTTTAATAGAAAGGTATTTTTTAAAACTAGTATAATGATACAATGCCACTACATTATGCTCCCCAACCTGCCAAAACAGCTTAACTTTTATTTAGCTCAATGGTTTCTCATTAGAATATTTAGCTAAGATGTTTACAGTAGGTATAACGGGTATCTGCACCATGTGGAATAACTTTAACTCTAGTATATACTGTGGCCACTAAAACTGGTGGACGCTGCTTCACCAGCCCTATGGATCAATTTGGTCAGACGGGAGGATTTAATAGTTACTTTTTGTTGATCATCAAACAAGGCACAAAGTGCAATGTTTTCCCTCATCACCATATAGACTTCAATATTAGGAACAAAATCAATATATAAATGTAACAACTCACAGAGACAATATACAAACAACATAGAGAACAGTATTCTCAAAATCATAAAGAAATACATTAACATACTTTGTAGACAAATTGATGAAAAAATAAATCTTTATTTTGAGACGAGGTCATCCAGACAACTTTAAAACACTTCTGCAGCCATTACAAGCAGAGTAAATGTTACGTAACCATACAATTAGTTGTACAAAATTAAGCTCCTAATAGATGAACTCACTTCATTAAACAGTATATAAAGAAACCAATACCAGTAATTATTCAATGTAAATATTCAAAACACTGATTATTCATAACCACCAAGTTAGTATATACATCTGGGCAATACAATGAATAAAGAAAACATCACCATGCAATGGTGTCCAAAAATACTTTTAGTGAAGTTATTGATCAATTCAAAGACATTAAATGGCTTTTCAATGAATTGAACAAATGAATTGTTAAATACTTAATTTCTGCAAACATTTGTGCAAAGCCTGATAGGCTAACCCAAGTTAACAAACAACATTTGTAAACATTCTGATTGGTTACCGCACACAAAATAACATTTACACTATCCTCATGGCAAGCCCAGGCACCAAAAATCTTCCCATCAATTATCAATAAAATTCTATACATAGCTCAGTACATAAATATGTCAAAAATTATTATGTAAATATTAGAACAACAACTTATTGTACATGTTAAGTTACAAGGGAGGTTTCATTTTCATTGACCAAAAAAAAAATATATGAAACTAACAGTCTAACATTTTTGTAAAACAAATATATACATTGCACAGCCTTACATGTCTATATCGCATAGCCGGTAATTCTATTTAGTTAAAACTATAATTAAGACAGTATATTAGAATGATGAATTAGTGTTTAAAAAATATAATTATATTCTTGAGACCAAAAGAAAACACTGACATGTTAGTGATGCTGACATATATATAGTTATGACAATTGAATAAGACGCAGTTTTTAGTTTTAGATAGAGAAATTATAACAGACCTAATGGCTAAACAACTTAACTACTAAGTAGATCACATCCGAATATTTGTCTAAACTAAAATTGCTTTACTGGTACACAAGTTGGATATTAAAGTTCAAGTTTAATTTTTTATTCATCTTATCATTTATATATTGTAATGTGCCCTGAGAGAGTGAAAGTTATTATGCCTGATTGGCTGTAAAGTAAAGTACCTGTCGGACCAAATTGATTCATAGGTCCAGTCAAGCAGCGTTCACCAGTTTCTGTGGCCACAGCATATTGGGTGATTGTGTGGCCAGCACTATGTGCCTTAACTTTACCCCAACTAAGGTCAGGTACCCAAGGGTAGACTCAGGGGCATCCTCAAGTCCCGGAAAAAAAATCCTGCACAAGTATTCAAACCTGGGACCTTCGGTACGCCAGCCGAACGCGCTGCCGCACAGCCACCATGCCCCCCCCCCTCTGATTGGCTGACATGGTTTAAAAAATTTAATTTTAGTACATTACTAAAACATCACAGAATCAATAGAAAAACATTGGCAGATTGAAATATAATATAAAAAATCCAAATATGTAAATGTATGATATAAAATGAATCAAATCATATACTACTGACAAATAGATCTTAATGTACATGGCAGTTTGGATTCAAAATAATAATAAAATATTTAATGCCAATTCCCCCATCGGGAAAAATACTTTAGCAATTATATGCTCAAAGGCAACCCAAGACCAAACATGTTAACCCTCACAGCCCCTGTCGCGTAATTTTTCCTCCAGAAATTTCTTTCCCTCAGTCCCAGACACTTATATTTCCCTCCAAATAAGAAATTTCCTCAGTCCCAGCCACGTATATTTCCCTCAAGGAAAGGTGTCTATTTAAAGATCAAAATAAAGGATTTGACCTTTCACCATAGTCTCGGGCAGAATATTTATTCGATAGCTGAATAGTTGAATTTTATTTCGCTTTTAAAATAATGAAAATTGACCAATTATTGAGTTTTTTTTTTTAAATGAAAGTGCGGTCCTAATGGACGCTAACGAATTACCTTCCGTTATTATGCCGGTACTTGTTTATGATACTTTTTCTTATGGATTATTATTACAAATAAATACAATCACTTTATGAATTAGATTATTCTAATAAGGTAAGTTATTATGTTTTAGCAATTTACTCTCTTTGTGTTATAATCAATTTTTACCAACAAAAAAGTAAAAAAATAATTTCGGAACCCTATCGATGTCTCAGCCATTCTGAAATAATGTCTGGGATGGAGGGAATAATTAGTAAAATAATGGCTTGGACTGAAGGTATACATCGCAAATAAGTAGGTCGGTACTTTAAGGGTTAACATACAACTCACCCAGCAGAAGATTCAACCACAAAAAAAAAACAAGAAAAATGTTAAACAAAAATAAAAAACTGAAACTCTTCCCTACAATTCATATATTGTTTGGTATTTTGGCTTTAACATATACCAAGACAAATTTAACCTCCAGTCCTACAGAGGTATCGCAAAATGTTATCTTTTAAAACAAAAAATAACAACAATAACCAAAAGAATAAATTGACAATAAAGATTTCCATAAATACAAAACTTAAATAGCAAGTTAATGCTTTAACCTGGGCTCATAGTTTGAAAACAATTTATTTTAAAGTTTAAACTGTTGTTCCACCCTGTCGGCTACCATCTCAGCTATGGCCAGTGAAGAAGTGGCAGCTGGGGAGGGGGCGTTTCTCACATGCAGCACCCTGCTGCCTAGGTCTCCAGTGCCGCTGTCAAAGACAAAGTCATCCACAAGTTTGCCGTCCCTGTCAAGTGCCTGGGCTCTCACCCCAGCAGGACCCCTGCGGGAATAGAGATAAACCAAAGTTCATTCAATCAGATTAAAAGAACTAAAAAATGTACCTGAAACAGGCAAAAAAATAGAGTAGGAAACTATCAGAACATTTTCAGACTGGCTGCGTCCATGGAATGTAAATGTAATATAGAATGAATTTCACAACATCGTGAGTATTCAAAACAAGGTATTTATTCTGTAACATTACACGAGACAGAGTAGTGGGCAAGTAGTCGTCAAGGTCACAACCAGACACACTTGGGAATTATGGGTTAAGAACATAAGGGGGCAACACATTCACTAGTTTATAATAGTAATAGTTATAATGATTACAACAGTCCACAAGGTTAAGCAGCTAGAACCAGTTTCTCAGACACTGCTTGCAGGTGGATTGTGTGGTCAACACAAAGCCAAGTCACCTTTGCATTACTAAAATCACAGCTGGGAAAAATCAGCGGCACCATTATGACACTAGAAAAAATCTTTTGGAATACCGGTAGCAAATTTTCCCTGCTTGACATCCACACCCCTTCAGTTCTCTCTAGCTAATACTAATATAAAAATATACATACAAACAGCTAGCTAATAAATTCGCATTTAGTTTGAAGACAGCTGACCAAGACCAAGTAAATGAATACAAAGGTTATACATAATTAAAGCTTATTGACTCACCGTCTCACGTCTTCCAGCCTCAAGGACGGGACAAACTTCTGAAGCTGCTTCACCTGGGCGTTAATATAGATGCTTTTGTACATCTCTTGAATGCCATAGCCTAGATGTTTGAATGCAAGCTTGCGTAAACCACTGGAGACAGAAACAATTGGACTCTTAGCCATCAGTGATGAAAAATTAAGGCATAACAGTTTAACGTCGAAAACAGGGTGACACAGAAAAACTTTAACTTTTAAGCTGCGTAGTAGACAAGGACACAATCTGCAGGACATAATTTTTTTTAGAAAATTGATAATTTGGATTGCTGTTTCTTAAAAGGCAAGTTGTAGTGGTTCAATTACTGTCCAAAAAAGTTATGGTTTTTGCATGTATTCTATGTTTATTTGTTTGCTTGCCAAAAGTTCCTGTTTTTTTTTGTGTCACCCGTAATAAACTGATTAAGCTGTTTAAATTTAATCTCAGTGGCTATGCAGTAAACAAACAACTTGTGTGAAAGCTATGACTTCAGAGTAAGAACAACAAAGTAATAAAGATAGCTAGGATAAAATCTTCATGATGTATTAATGAATGCACACATGCTACATATCTTATGTAATCTAGTATTACAATAGTAACAATGTCACAATGTACATGACAACATTAGATGAAATAGTAAACATTTCTTTACCTAAAGCTCACTGCATCTATAAAGTCTGAAAGGCTAAACTGAGAGTAACCATAGCCTTCTCTCTTGAAAGCTAAAACTGCATTGGGACCCAGCCAGACACTGCCATCCATGCGAGGTGTGAAATGAACACCCAGAAATGGGAATCTGGGGTCTGGAACCTGTAAAAAAAAATAATTTGGTTACGATGTTAGTCTGAGTAATCTCTAACATGCAGAGATCAGAAGATAATTTAAACTTATAATGATGATTGGGAAACAGTACATGACGAGAGTCAGGGCAAGGCATATGTAAAATAAAATGTTTGCAACAATGCTCATTCTTACATTCTCCACTTTCTAACAAGTAATTGAACTCAGTAAACATGGTACATGGTGGCCAAACGACAGCGCGTTCGGCTGGTGTACCGAAGGTCCTTGGGGTCAAATCCTAGTCAAGTCTACCCAGCTCTGATGGGTACCTGACATTAGTTGGGGTGAGGTAAAGGCGGCTGCGAATTGTGCCCTAGTATGTAATGGACATGGATACTGGTGAACGCTGCCTTACCAGCCCTATATGAATCAATTTTTATTTACATGTTCTTTTGACATATGACATGGGCAACCAACATTATGATAATCACTGGTAATAGGAAGTTACGTTTTAATTTCAGCCTAGCTATTATAAGAAATTTCAACTTACTGGATAAATATTTCCATTGACTAAATTACATTTCTCTGGGGCTAGAAGCAAATATTCTCCTCTGAAAGGCACAATCTTAGGCTCAGGGTTGCAGCCTGACATGGCTGCCAGTCTGTCAGAATGCAGCCCACCACATGTGACCACATAGCGGCAGCTCACCACAGGATTCTGAAATAAAAAACGTGAATGGTCAATGAAAGACACAAAATGAAAAAAGGCTAGTTGAATATTTGATGGAAGTGAATATATCACATGCCAAAAAATCAATGTACAGAACATTAAAAAAAAATGTTTTTCTGGCAGGCAATTAATTTTTTCAAAGCTCTGTTTAAAAATACATTAATGGTATGTTACAAAAAAATTTTCACTCAAAATTTATCTTTTAGCAAGATAAACTTATATAAAATATACAAGTACAGAACAGTTAGAATATTTTTCATTCTGGCTGGCAACTTTTTTTTTTCAAACTTTTTTTTTTACAAATATATTAAACAGTTAGGTTAATACACAATGTTCACACAAAAAGTATTTTTTAAGCAAGATCAACTTACAGCTACACTGCTGCCGTGTATTTCCACATTATGCACCAGCCCGTGTGTACTTCCAGACTGACTCTCATCTTTGTTGGTAAATTTGTCCACCTCAAAGTTGGTGTAGATCTTCCCTCCCCTCTTCTCAAACTCTTTCCCGTAGTGCTTGGTGACTAGTCCCCAATCTATGATGCCTGTGTGTGGGGAATGAATGGCTTTGAGGGCCTTTGGAGAAATGACAAAATTTCAATGTTGTGATTCTATTCAAAGGCAATGCAATGATTTCCATAAAAACATCTGACTACCAATTGAATAAGTGTCTTTCAAAAGTCAAATGATGCAAGAAAATGTCCACATTGGCATATCTCTTGTAAATTGTTTAGATAGCTTTTATGTCAGACTTCTTTATTTAAGCCATTTTTTTTCCAATTCAATTTATAAATAATTAATTTAGGCCAATTTGTATCTTCCTAATGCATCCATAAAGGCACATTGGCCTAGCTGGATGGCTCTAGAATGTTATTCCTGTGGTCGAGGGTTTAAATCCGAATGAAATCAATAGAATTCTATCCTGCATATGGAGGGTGTCCCTACCATGCACTGTTGGATTCCAGTTACCAGTTGGTAAAAGTTAAGGCAGCTGGGCGTTGTGCCATTGTGCAATCCCTTAGTACAAGGTGCTCTTTATCAACTTGTTATGTCCCTATATGATCAAAAGTTGTTTTTTTTTACAATATTTTGAATTGATTTCACCAATTAACTTTAAAAGCTACTAAACAACTATTCACTTTGCATTTAGCTATTAATGATCAGCATTATGACTTCAAACATGCACAGTTTAGGACCTGCTGAATTAAAACCAACCAAAAAAAGATAATAGCACAGGGAACAATAAGACTAGGAACTATAACTCCATAGCTCTGGAATTTGAGAGTTGTGGTTCCAAGTCAACAATTCTTATTGGTCTAACAAAGTTGTATTCATAGGATACTCCCATTTATTTTAACAGTTTAAAATAGCATCTGTTGACTTAAAGTAGTTTACACTCTGTAAACTTGTAACTCAAATCAGACCTTACCACGCAGTTGGGCTCAATCTCCTTGATTGCTTCAGGGCCCACCATCCGTATGTCTTTAACGCCATTCTTGAGCCCACGCTCCATCAGAACATCTAGCCTGGGCAGTTCTTCTGGCTCTACAGCAACAATGAGCTGAAAAGAAAATATTTCAGTAAATAAACTGAGCACAATAAGGTGATTGGGCATTATACTGGTCTCACAATCCCCATAGTTGACTTTTGCCACACTCTGATAGGGTACTCATAAAAATGACATAGCATATTAACACATATTAAGATAACCTTAGTTTAGTCCATTTTTAAGGATCAACCACCAAGAGTCTGTGGCCGCAACATACAAGGGGATTATGTGGCTTATTGTAATTACTGACTAGGCTATTAGTCACCTTGCCACATTTCTTGTAAGGAATATTATGTTTGTCACAGTATTTGTAGGCCATCTCCATGCCTTTAACGCATAGTTTAGCTTTGAGTGTACCAGGGACATAGTAGATGCCAGCATGGATCACACCACTGTTATGCCCACTCTGATGGGCAGCTGGAGAAAAAAAAAAGCACAATCACAGTATTTATGGTAATAACGACCAAACAAAGGCAACACATATTAATCTAACCTATTTAATTTGAAAACTGTTATTATAATATAGAAATTTGTTGTATAAGTCAACCAAAAAAGTCATTTCTAAATAATAAACAAACATGAACAAAAAAAATATATAATTTAACCCTTCCACATGCCTTGTTGCCAAAATTCCATTGGTACATTAGACGCAAGTTGGAAGGGAAGGGGGGAGGGGGGGGCGTGGAGTGCAAGTTCACATTTCCTATGAGAGTACCGAACATTACACCAACAGTATAAAAATAATTTACCAGGACATCAAGCTCTGAAAGCACTTAAATTCTGTTCTTTTGGGACACTTAAACAAAAGTCCCAAAACTATATAAAGTATATACTTAAAAAAACACTTTTTCTTTTCGATTTTTAAGAAATATAAACTAATCTACTGATTGTAGTATATGGGCCGTTAAATAATCACTGTCATTACACCATTAGCATTTTAACACAGGTTTTTATTTGTGTATATAGCACTAGACACAAAAAATAATAGATGAAATCACAACAGCCACACAGGGGAAATTATGAGTAAAAACAAAAGGGGGGCCAGCACTCTAACAATTTCAACAAGGGGAAGCAACACAATAAATAAATTATAACGATCACAACACTGATGAATTGTGACATTGTGTTTTTTATTACTAACGCTCTAAAAAGGTTTATTTGATCTGAATTGTTAATCCAACAAAAACAAAGTCACTAGTATTTTTCAAGCATACATAATGTATCTGCATTTTTAAACAATACGGTGTACAGATAGATGATCAAATGATGCAGCAGGAGGCTTTAAACAATAAAATGAGTGTAGTGGTAGGGCACTGCCTTTGTAACAATCTTTCAGCTTTAAGGCATTTGAAATATATAGCATATGAAATATATGGAAAAAAAGGTATTCAAGAAACGATGCTTACCCAGATCTGGTTCCTTCTCTAGTATGGCTAACTTCAGGTTGGGGTGTCGGGTGGCCAGCTCCTGAGCAGTGGCAGCTCCAACAATTCCTCCGCCAACAATGACAAGATCATAATGATGTTTTCCAGGCGTCCTGGGATAACAACAACAACAAAAATGAACATTGTTCCCATCAGAATTTGTTGTGGCTTGTGACAGCATATTTGTGATTACCAAATTTTTTAAATTCTTATGTGTTTCTTCTGGGTTTTTCATTTGAAATCATTTTAAAATTCCAAAACTTTATAAAAAATTGTACAAACAATATACATTACAAATAGCATGTTTGATTTTTTAATTTGTGTTCGATGTTTTATCCAGTTGTTGCCTGATCTCTATTGATTGTATTTACTATATATAGTAGACTGTGTGTGTGGATCCCAACCCCCGTTGGTTAATTGAAAGACATGTGACCTTATTGCTCATATTTTACTTTTACGCTCTCGCATCCGGTATGTGTCTATCTAGCTGGGTGATTAGCATATCCGACTGCCGTGAGTGCTACCTGGGTTTGATTCCCCACTGATAACTAGTTTTTTCTTTTTCTACTTTTTATTTTAATATTTCTTTTTTTTTAAAGATTGTAAAGAATTTCAGGACTTAAAGCTTTCATAAAATTTTTTCAGTAAGTAAAATCTGAATATTATATTTTAGAAGCATGCGGGAGACAGATGTTCGAGTCCCAGCCAGGGATAGTCAAAACTTTTTGGTATAGTCAAATAATAAGAAATGCCCGATTACAATATCTAAAAAAAAAATTACTTTCCTAAATGTTTTCAGTAAATAATAAATATATATCTTTTTGATTGGGTCACAACGCTATTGTTTTTTTAAAAATTATTTTGTATTCATGCAAAAAGAAATGGCTTGTTTTTTTAACGTGAGTAGAGCAACTAAATAAAATTGACCCACTAAATTAGATTTTCATGGTTCATATCCTATGCCTGCATCCCAATACATCTAATAAGGTAAACTAACTTTTGTTATCACAAACTAATTAAGTTTTGAGGTGCCCAGGACTGCATAGCAAATCATCATACAGCTGATAAGTCACATCTGACATGACTTTAAAAAAACATGAGTGCAAATTACGCCAGTTCATTTCTGTTGTTCTATAAAATAAGAGAACCTGTCCCAAGATTTTCTGCTTTCATGGAAGTCTTTCATTGCACTATGTTAACATTTATTTTTACATAAGAAAGCATTAAGAATACAAGTTGAAAATAATATACAAAGATAGCTAGTAAACAGGGGCATGGTGGCAGAGAGTCATCAAGTTTGGATGGCATACTGATGGTCCTGGGCTCTAATCCTTGTGAAGACTATATGCTTTATTCCAGAGTCTCAAGGGTGTCTCAGAGTCAACTCTGATGGGTACCTGACTTTAGTTGGGGGTAAAGAAAATTATGCCCTAGAATGCCGTGGACACAGAAAGTTGAACGCTGCCTCACCAGCCCTATAAATCAATTTGGCCCACCAGGATACTTTACTTATAGTAAATTGGCCAAGGATGTTTAAAGATTAGAAATCTTATTTAAAATTATCAGTTTTAAAATTGACAGCCGGTTTTGTAAGCCAATTATTTGTTTTGTATACAGATCTTCTTTTATTTGTGATGGCCTACAATTTCATGGGTAATTTCTTTAAAAACTGTGTTGTATTCACACACAAAAAATAATTTAATAGGCAAACACTACTTTGCAAACAAGGAGGGATATTTGATCAGTGACTTTGGAGCTATGAGGTCACATGACTACAGTTACCCTAAAGCCTTTGCAAGGCATTCATTCAAATCTTCCAGGAGAACATAAACAATTTAAAATGGACACTGAGTTGCACCCCTTGAGCATATATATGAATGTGATGTTAAAACAGTAGCGTATAGGCCTACCATAATTTTGAATTCCTTTGTAGGTTTTGAAAGCAATTAGACAAATCTATGTGCTTTGTCGGAAGGTAATGAGAATCATTAAGAATGGGAAGGTCTCCGAAGGTGTCTGGTATTTAAAAAAAAATGGAATCTCTGTCTCTGGCAACCCTTAATCCTCTAATTCTAAGTCTAAGTGGGCTAATAAAAAGTTGCTTTTTAATGCAATCAGTATTAAGATCACCCTATTAATAGTTTAAATACTTCATTTAGTCAAGTCATAGTAATAGTTAAGTTGAAAGTGTTGTGTAAATATGACAATTTACATTAGAAGGAACTCAGATTGTTGACCAGCATCAGGCATGAATCATGAGAACGCCCTTCTTAAAAATTTACTAGGGGGTTTTAGCCTAGAGAACTATATCTGTGTTGTTTAATTAACCGTGCTTGTTTGTTGCTCAATGTTAAATTGGCTCTGGACCAGATGGTCAACAATTCAGTCCGCGTTCTAGCTCAGCAGCCGACCATTCTCTGACCCCCTGCAGGAGTTTTGGGCCTAGACTCTAGAAAGTAATAATCTTCTATCTAGAAGGAACGTCTGTAAACTTTCAGTCAAGAGCTGACATAATCTCATAATTATGATGATAATGTTTGTTGGCAGGGCTACTTAGTTAAGTTACTACTAGTATAAATCTAAGTATACTATTACCCTGCAAATAGAAAATATTAGGCCCTATTTATTATAGTTATAGGCCCTTCTAATTAAATTAGGCCTATATATAGCCTGCTATACTGTTACTTTTGTAGGCTATTATATTTTATATACTATATAACTATAGGCCTATATACTATATATATAATATACTAGGGTAAAAGGGGGTAATAAGCCCCAAGGGGCATTAGGCCCCACTTGCCCAGGTCTTACAATAAAATGCTTGATATTATTGTAAGAGAATAGAGGGGCATTCATCTTAACTTGAAAGAGACTTCCTAACCAGAGAACATTTCCCAACCATTCTTGGGTTTCTAACCCAAGGGATTAATTTTTAATTTGCGTTTATAGATGATTGCTTTTTCCGTCCAAATTCCAACTTTCTTGAAACCTGTTATAAAACTTTAGTTAAGGCAGAGCTTGTTTGTTTTTTACTTATAATTTTATTTCTACATTGAGATTTTTTATTTTCCACACAAGTACAAGTACATCTAAACTAAGTAAGTACTTTTTTGTAGTTTTTATATATCTGTGTTTGTAATAAATGAGTTAAAATACATATATTTGTAGAGCCCATTGAAGCTAGCAATTTTCGCAAAGGAAAATGGCTGTCGTAGGAATGATTTAGAGATTGTTTATAAAGAGCTCTAAAATTCACTTTAATGCTAAAGATTCATTTAATATTTTGAATAGAAAGCATTTATAAGAGATATGTGGTTCTGTTGTTTATTTATTTTTTAATATAGTTTATAAAAATAAATATTTTAATTAGCAGGGGCTTATTGCCCCAACTGTTAAAAAGATGATTAAAACAATCTAATAATACTAATAATATTTAAAATATAAATAAAATTCATGTTTTAATTAATTAAACATTACACAGAAATAGTTTAAATTGAAAATAAAAGTTATACACTTGTAGAAAAAGGTTAAATTTATTTTTAATTATAGTTTTGATTATGTAGCTTATTTCCCCCTTTATTTTGCAGAATGGTTCGGGCGAACACAAGAAAGAGGAAAGGAGCTAGGACGCCAGACTGGGGAGCCTAAAATTATCAGGAAATTGTTTGAATTGCTTGAGAAGACTTTAAAAGATACTGGAGCTAGCAGTCAACCAAATCAAAAAAAATTTTAACTGACACGACGACAATTTGTTTTAGCATTTTAGCCGAAAAATGTGCTGCTAGAGTGAAGCAGAACAGTGGTGCTGTAAATAACATTTTCTGTATAATGTACAATGTGGCCAGGTACTGCCAATTATGTGGTGTACAAGAGAAAAAATCTGTACTGCGACTGGGTTCAGGGGTGCCCGAAATGTAAGCTTTGAAAATGCTGGGGCTTATTGCCCCCATTTTGTTAAATTTACGTCGGGTATAGTTGTAACGTTTTTGAGCATTTTTTTTCACTATATGGCTTTAAATTTTACCCATTAAAGCTTCTGTACTTAAAGAAGGATGTGTTGTCTGTTACTTAAAAACATTTACAGTTTGAATTTAATAATATTTATTCATTTCAAAAGGAAAATGTTAAAAATTGCTCAAAAACATGGGGCTTATATTGCCCCACTTTACCCTAGTTAATATAGCAATATAGCTATACTACTACTATACTGTGTTGAGACAATAAATAAATAACAGTCAGATATATGCTAGTCTACGTCACATCGAATGATTGTTTCATTATCAATCAACTTGAAAGTTAAAAAAAAAGTAGGTTTAGTAAGTCAGTCAGGTAAACGTTTAATAAAAATAAGTAAAAGATTAAAAAAGTAAAGTAAAAAATAGCCTGCCTAGCCGCTAGCGTAGTCGAATGAGCTTGTTCAGCTAATTTCATAAATCCTGGAAATGCAAAACTAATATACTTACCCAGAAACAGTAGATTGATGTCGTTTATCTATCGGTATTGATGGTGATGTACATTCTGAGCATGAGCTAATGGAAACAATACATTTTTGCAACACGTTAGATCTTCCAAGAAACCGACAAGACGCTGCCATTTTATAATGATAGAGCACTCTGACATTTGGTTGTCCTATATAGTTTTCCACAGTTACGTCCCTTGCACCATGAAAAAAAATTCAATACCCACGAACATTTGGTTCATTCCAACTCCAACCCAGTGAGAAAGGGGCCAGCCTGGTGATTTGGGGGGGGGGGGGGGGGGGGTAGTTCGGGGCTACGAATCACGACCTTATAAATGCTGTAACGAATACATACGCACTCACGGATGCACCGCCTCTTTCACCCCGCCATTTATTATCATAAAAATTAATGTTTAATAATTATGGCCTAACCCAGGGATCGGCAACCTACGGCACGTGGGCCAGACTTGACACGCCGATGCATTTTCAAAGGCACGCGGAAGAGACCCAAAAATTCTATTCAAAACTCTTCTACGCGAAATTTAGTGCTACAGCAGGATGACTTTTAGGATGTTTGCAAGCTTAATGAATTAGAAATTATACTTTAGCAGTGCACACTAGTATCAAACGGTTGCCAACCACTGGGTTAAATAACTCAAATCTTCACGTAAATAATCACATACAGCAGGAGTCGGCAACTTGTTAAACTTGGCCCGCAAAGCGATTTTCAATGGCATGCGAGAGACCTCCATGAGGTGTTTTATATTGATGGGAAAAAAATATATAATTTCGGGTTCAGGATGAGGAAAAATTACCACTGAAGTCGATGTTTCTGAATGACTTAGCGATACATTTCAGTGAGTTGAACTTGGATTTACAAGGACCATTGGAATGGATTTGCATTGAAACTGGATATATCTTGTCGTGAAATAAATTTCAAAACAATTAACTATATCTCTTTATTAAGGCATATATTAAGATAAATAGTTTTGCTTTTTCATTAGTGCATCGAAGCACTCAAAGCGGAGTTTTCTAATCAGAGGCAAAACTTTCAAATCTTAGACTCATTTTTTCATATCACATCAAGCCTGACTGGTTTGAACTTACTACAACCTTATAAGATGTAGATTTTTTTAAATTGGCGATTTAAAAATCCAGCAATTTGAATATTAAACATTTTAAATATAGGCATCCAAATGGGCCCATTTGTGGTAAAAATCTGGAAGGAAGCTGCTTAGGAAAGTCGTCTGCTATTCTCAACTGCTAGGCATTCGCTCTTTGACTTTCAGCTTTTTGTTCAACTTCAACGTGGAAACAGAGTTTGTCGCACATGAAAACAGTTTTAAGCATACAAAGAGGTCACCTACACTTGACCACTCAGAAGTGACTAAATATGTATCTGACATTATACAATTAACGAAGAGCATTAAAGACAAGGTGCTCATTAATTGATACAGACTAATAACACTTAAAAGAGTTTTTATGGGCATCTTCGTTAATTAAACATAAATATAAGTATGTCTAAAACAAATATATTTGTATTATTAATTTAATAAATATAAGAGACTTATTAAATAGCACTATATTATGCAATTTCTGTAATTATTAATGTTTAAAATTTAAAAGACAAATTACTTAATAAATTGACAAACAATTCAGGAAATGTTTATTTAGAACTGTTTAACGTAACTTATTTTAATCCTCTAATAATTCAATCTTGTAATGAATACCAAAAGGTTGGATTTATGTAACGAAATAATAACTAGTCAGTAATATTTGTTATATTAAAAAACATAAATTGTTTGACATCACTATTGAATCAAATGTGGAAACTTTTTTTTATTACAGGGAAATAATTATCCGTTTTTTTGCGCTAATATTTCTAATACCTTTCTTTATTTTTCTTTTTATAAAAGAATATAAAATAAAACTTACAATTTATAACTTTGAAAAGATGAAATCTAAAAAGTATTTGAAAATTATATCATATGAGTAAACAATGCATACGTATTTTTTCATACATTACATTAACTACTCAGTTTGTATGATGAGTTCATATCTATTCCACGATTCACAGGTTTTTGAATTTTGGCCTAACCTATCCAGGATAAAATTTTATTTTAACCTTTAAGTGAGCAAGGATCGAGTAGGCAACCTTTTGTTAACAGTGTGCCAAATTCAAAGTAGGATATCTAATTTATTCAGCGTGCCAAAAGTCATCTTGTAGAAGAGAGCTGCTTTGATTATTTATTGGGGGGGGGGGGGGTGATGGGGGACGAGGAATGTGCGTGCCATTAAAATTCACATTGCATGCCAAGTCTGGTATCCGACCCCTGTTTAAGATCATTATGATGATTAAAGATAGAGAAGCGGAATTCACAAGTTCCGTAGTCTTAAGCAAGCACAATATGCCCAGTTCAATTTATTCTTTATCAAACTGGTGCCATTTGTGTTGGGGAGTTTAGTTTAGTGATAACTTCAGCAATGGCGTGGCCAGTGAGGAAGAGGGGTAACATTACCCTCCTTCCCACTCCCTCACCAACCTCCGCCAGGAGGAGTTATGTTCTTATTTTTAAGAAGGGAGTAGATCTATAATAGATCTAAAAAAACAACAATATAGAGTTTTAACTTACATTAGTATTCACATTATTTTAAGGCCCACCTTGAAGAAAACTATTATGTTTGTATAAATACTAGTGGTTATGTCCATCAAAATTACGGAAAAACGAATGACTACAATTATGTGTTTTGTTAAGAGAGAAAGAAAAAAAATATTACAATAAAAACTGTAATGAGAACGATTCTTTCGGCATTTAGTTTTTGTTCTGGCTTATCTATAAGCTTATAAATAAAGTAGACTGTGTGACAGACTGTGTGACAGACTGTGTGATAGACTGTGTGACAGACTGTGTGACAGACTGTGTGACAGACTGTGTGACAGACTGTGTGACAGACTGTGTGACAGACTGTGTGACAGACTGTGTGACAGACTGTGTGACAGACTGTGTGACAGACTGTGTGACAGACTGTGTGACAGACTGTGTGACAGACTGTGTGACAGACTGTGTGACAGACTGTGTGACAGACTGTGTGACAGACTGTGTGACAGACTGTGTGACAGACTGTGTGACAGACTGTGTGACAGACTGTGTGACAGACTGTGTGTGTGAGTGGGTTCCGATTTCCCATTGGTTAATTGGAAGACATGTGATCTTTTTCTCTTTTTATTTTACATTTACGATCTCGCTTTCACCATGTGTCCTCCCTAGCTGAGTGTTTAGCGCCCCAGACTGCCATGCGGGTGACCTTGGTTCGATTCCCCTCTGATAACTTTTTATTTGTTTTCAGCAAGTAAAATCTAATAATTAGTCTATACTAGTGGTAATGCCCGTCAAAATGACGGAGAAAATAATGACTACAATGTGTTTTGTTAAGAGAGAGAGAGAGAGAGACAAAAGACAACATTACAATAAAAACTGGAGTGAGAACGTTTCTTTTCGGTATTTAGTTTTTGTTCTTTTTAATTGTTTCTGGTGGCCCTTCTTTATTTTAGACATGCGGGCGATGGGTGGAACGAATCAGCCAGGGGCGTAGCGCTACCTTTTTTTTAAATAAAAAGACATGACTACTTTTAACCCGATTACAGAATTATTTTTTTAAAACTGCTTGCCTAATTTAAGTAAATAATTAATAGTTATATATAGGCCTATATAAACAAACTCACGGTAATTATATATATTGATATTCATCTCATTTTTAATCATAGACGACTTTTAATTCATATGCCATTTTATTTCATATGTGCCTGCTAGTGCCATCTCCGAAACTGGGTCTGTTTGAACCCCCCCCCCCCCTCCCCGGGCCCAATCTTTAACTATAATTGTCACTGGCCCCCCTTCCCAGAGATTGCCAAGCAGCAAGCCCCGTACTGTCATTCAAAGTTCTCGGGTTTAAATCCCGTTACAATTGCCACTGTTGTTGGGTCCATTCAAATGTCACGCCACGTCAATTGGAGAATGTCACGGCGAATAGGCATTGTGCCGACCACACATTCTGACTTGTGTGCCCTTGTAAGAGAACAAAAAAAAGTTTTGAAATGAGCCATTCCTTGTTTTCCTTACTTACTTAAAACAGTAAATTGCCTAGGCTGTTAGTTCTACCTAGTATGATGCTCTCACATGCACCGTGTTGAAGTCAAGGGTCACGGGGGGGGGGGGGGGGGGAGTGACTGGAATTTTTTTTTTTTTTGGCCAAGGTCATCTTGTAGACTATTGCTGTGTGGGGGAGGGGTAGGTCGTCTTGACCTTTCCTGAGATTTCAATTTCACAAAGGCCTTCTTGGTTCACTTCATCCCAGGGAAAGTTGAGAAAAGAAAGGCGCCGGACGAGGGGGGGGGGGTGTTTGGGGGAGGATCAGGGCAGCGATTGTTCCCGTTGCACGAGCAAATAACTGCTGTAACGCATACATACGCACGGACGCACCTCCTCGTTCAGCCTCGCCCTTTGTGCTAATGTGAGCATTTTTATGTGCGCTCTCGTTCCCTTTGCTTTTTAACAACGAACAACAAGCAACAACAACACACAAAAAAAAACAGAAAAAAAAGGGGAGGGGAGCTAATTTAGAGGTACAAGGTGGAGGAATCTCTGAAAAGAACAGGAAATTGTCGAATTACTCTCCCCTTGATCTCGCGCGGTCAAAACCGTGACCCGCGCGTGACAGGTAATTGTGAAGCCCATCAATGGTGATGGTGGATCTGACAACTTTATCAACTAGCTGCTAGGCCGTGTTTTTTTGTTCTATCACAGGGTTTCTAATGGTTTTGTTTTGTTGTTCAAGGTTTTTAAGTGCGGAAACCACCTTGTAGGTAAGCTATAACCCCAGCGGGCTCACCACGTCGTATCGACGTGGAAAATACATAGATACCACGAAAACACGTGAAAACTAGGTTGTTGATTTTTTTCTGTGTCGATACGACATTGTGTACCCGCTGGGAACATGAATTATCACAGTTCTATCATCTAAATCTAAACAATAAAATGTGTCAAAAAGATGTTTCGATTTATTTCGTCACGGTTCAATTCATTTATTTTAATTACTTTGCACTGTTTCACAAGGACACGGATGTTAAAATATTGAATTTGACCTTTTTATCTAATTTATCATTACCCCTTTACGTGTTTTTCTGTGCCTGTAGTCCCTATGTTTGTGTATATAACCAATAGACTATGTGTACGTTTGTGTTTGTTGTTAAAAATATATATCATCCAATTGATCTATAAGGTTGACAGAAAGTCGGTCAGCTGTAAATTTTGAAAACTGCCATAGATCTGGATTGTTTTTGTTTTTTTTAAAGATTCTCTATTATAAATTTTTATTGATCTAATCTACCTAATCTCCGTTTCAGGTTATAAGAACACTCACTATTTCTATTTTAAATGTAAAATATTTAATAAAAATAATTTTAAGACAATAACTCAATCAATTGGTATTTAATAAAAAAAAAATTATATCTTAGTTTGTATATTTTTTGTATTCACCCTGATGGGGGTGGGTGGGTAACTTGATGTGATTAACGATTATGTGATTATAATAAATGATTGAATAACTATTAAGAAGTCATAAAATGTGTTGTTGTTGTTTTTTTATTGTCTCTTTTTTTACGTTTTTTTGTTTTGGCGGGGGGGGGGTGAGGAGAGGTTAAGAATTAGTCTTATAGGCCTAGACCTACTTATTATGGAGTTGTTTTTTTTTGTTGTTTTTTTTGGCACTGCCTTTGCCACGGTACGCGGTAGGCCGCAGAGTTCACGATTTCCTGTCCCGGTAAATCGTGGGTCCCATTAGTCATGGGCGTCAGTAGAAAATCACCAAGGTTGTGGTGACACCTTCCTATCGCCCCCCCCCCACACACACACACAACGACGCAAACAAACACAAATAAAAACAGTTTCAAGACGGTCATTAAAAGTACGTTATTGAGTTTTCACAATATGTAGGTGTAATGGGGAAACCGGGGAGAGAGGTGGTGCTAGATAAGCCTGACAAGGATCCCCCTGGATGACTTAATTTTATCTTTTCATGTGTGGGGAAAGGGAAAGGGGGAGAAGGGGGTAAACAAAGAATTTGAGCGTCTGTCAACCTCGCTCTAAATAAAGAAACATTTCTAAACTTAGAAAATAAAATGCACTAGAAGGCCTCTAAACTTAGAAAATAAAATGCACTAGAAGGCCTCTAAACTTAGAAAATAAAATGCACTAGAAGGCCTCTAAACTTAGAAAATAAAATGCACTAGAAGGCCTCTAAACTTAGAAAATAAAATGCACTAGAAGGCCTCTAAACTTAGAAAATAAAATGCACTAGAAGGCCTCTAAACTTAGAAAATAAAATGCACTAGAAGGCCTCTAAACTTAGAAAATAAAATGCACTAGAAGGCCTCTAAACTTAGAAAATAAAATGCACTAGAAGGCCTCTAAACTTAGAAAATAAAATGCACTAGAAGGCCTCTAAACTTAGAAAATAAAATGCACTAGAAGGCCTCTAAACTTAGAAAATAAAATGCACTAGAAGGCCTCTAAACTTAGAAAATATAATGCACTAGAAGGCCTCTAAACTTAGAAAATAAAATGCACTAGAAGGCCTCTAAACTTAGAAAATAAAATGCACTAGAAGGCCTCTAAACTTAGAAAATAAAATGCACTAGAAGGCCTCTAAACTTAGAAAATAAAATGCACTAGAAGGCCTCTAAACTTAGAAAATAAAATGCACTAGAAGGCCTCTAAACTTAGAAAATAAAATGCACTAGAAGGCCTCTAAATTTAGAAAATAAAATGCACTAGAAGGCCTCTAAACTTAGAAAATAAATGCACTAGAAGGCCTCTAAACTTAGAAAATAAAATGCACTAGAAGGCCTCTAAACTTAGAAAATAAAATGCACTAGAAGGCCTCTAAACTTAGAAAATAAAATGCACTAGAAGGCCTCTAAACTTAGAAAATAAAATGTACTAGAAGGCCTCTAAACTTAGAAAATAAAATGCACTAGAAGGCCTCTAAACTTAGAAAATAAAATGCACTAGAAGGCCTCTAAACTTAGAAAATAAAATGCACTAGAAGGCCTCTAAACTTAGAAAATAAAATGCACTAGAAGGCCTATAAACTTAGAAAATAAAATGCACTAGAAGGCCTCTATGTGAGTCAAGTTAGCATCAGAAAATATGAATAGAAAATCAAGAAAAAATAATAAAATCTTGAGCTTTGACAAGAAATAAAATAAGGCCCAACTAAAAATAGACATTGAATCAGATTACAGGAGCCGATCAATGACGATCAGTTCAAACAGTGTATATATTGTCTAAAGGTTCATCTAGTTGAAATGTCAAATAGATTTTTTTTGGGTGGGGGGTGCTGTTGTTGACATGGTGTAAATGTGCAACAGGGCACATTAAACAACGCCCCACAATGCCATTCACCGAAACATAGATTAACACGGGCACTCTATGCCAGTGGAGGCATTAAAAAACTGGGCATATTTTAATTGTAAAACTTTAAAACAAAGGGTTCTGTTGTATTTGCTTTAATAAAAATACAACAACTGAATTAACAGATACAAATACAAAACTACTGCACGACGACCATACGGCTTTAGTTCGACATAAGGTGAGCTCATACAAAGAAAGAAAATCTTCTATCAATAAATGCAAAGAGCCAAAAAAAAATATTCTTTAATTTTCATTATATAATAGGCGTTGGCTTAAGCTACAATTCCCATTCAATATATTATGTACAGACACTATTGCATTCAAAAGTCATTTCCTACACATTTAAAAAAAGGAAACATAATACAGCTATAGTGAATTTAATTATGTTTTTAAAAGTCTTTTAAACTGATTATATTTTATTGAAACAACTATCACTAAAACTTCGCCAACTTTTAATGAAATCAAGATTTCTCATCTGTTGTTCTGTTAATGTAGGCTTATGCTTACAATGAATAAATGAATGTAAAATTTGACATTTTTACTATTTACCTGGGGCGATGAAAAAATGTCAAATAAAACAACATTTATCTTTTTGAACGTTAACAAAACTTGTTACAAATGTTTCCAGATTTATTGTCGTTTTGACAAATTTATTTTTAAATCTATTCGACATCTGTTTCTCATAGTGTTAAAAATGGCGTGATGATTTATTTTCGAATATAAATTTTAGGGCCTATTTCCTATTGCAAAAGAAACAAATTGAAGCAAACTTTGTCTTGGTGGTTTTTCTTTCCGACAAACCAAAAATTGGCTTGTAGTACGCCTACCCTTTAACCAAAACTTTTAAAGGTTTGATGTACACTAAATTGTAGATTGTATGTAAATCTGTAACTTAAAATGTAAAGTAATTTTTTAAAAACTAATTTTACATATTTTTTTTCTTCAAAATTCTTCAAAAACATAAACTTTTAGAAGAAAAACAAAAAAAAAAAGTTCAAGACATGGTTGAAACTGAATCGCTGATTTGGTCTTGATACAGAGGCATGACGGAGGCATGACGGAGGCATGACGTAGTTGTGTTGGTGCCTCATGTGCCCCATCGGGAGCAAAGAGAAAGAAAAGTCGTAAATTTTGTCATTCACAAACTAATTTCGTCAGATGCTGGAATTTGTTCTAAAACTAAATGCATGCATAACATACACACACACAACTTTACGATTTCCAAACCATTTATCTATGTGCATGACTTGTCTTGGGATTTTAGAAAAAAAAAAAAAAGACATCTTTCTGGAGTATAGGGTGAAATCCAGAAACTACATCTAAATGTGAAGTCATTATGGCGCCCAAGTCTCATTCGTTTCCCATATACATCTTCCTCATTATATCAGCGGTTCCAATGCCTTGGATTTAGCTAACCACAAAGAACTTTGTCAATTCGTTGGATAACTTATATCTTTTGCTATAGTCTAGAGTTGGATCCGAGCTTTTCAGCCACCAAACACTTATTTTTACACACGAACACATTGAATTTTTTTTTTGGTCCTTTAAGCATAAAAATCCTATAAATAAATGGACAAACTATTCTGAATAATAATAAAAACAATAAGTAGGCCTATATTTAAATAGCGCTGCCAACAAATATAATGTAACCTCAGAGCAAATCTAACATTGAGCAACAAAAACACGCACAGAGCCATTCAGTTTTATGCAAGAGCACGGATCTATTTCTCTAAGCTAAATATAAACTTGTTTTTTATTACATCAAAATATAGAGAGCTTTATGAAAAAAAAAACACAGGACAGTGCAAATAAATATAGAACTAGTATTATCTTGTCTTATATATTGCAGCAGACGCTCCTTTTTATAAAGAAGATCATTGCGTCCCTACGCTCATCCGTGGTCCGAGTCTTGTCTTGCATCTTTATTAATGTTTTAAATGTTGTTAGGTCCTAAGTTACTTGTTTTCTTGGTTTGTTCAGGCAACCCATTCCATGCCTGTACACCATTCGGGAAGGTGAATCCGTAAAATTAGTCGACAGTGGACAGTTCGCATATTTTTGGATATTATTGTTGAATACTAAAGGGTTCACATTATTACCGATGATACCATTCAACATATAGTGAAAGGAGAACCACTGTTCTGTATTTACATCACTTGACTGAACCCAATCTTGAAAACTCATTGCCTGTACTTGAAGAGATGTTGGATACAAATCTTGCAACTCCGTCAAGCGGGAGTTAATCAAGCGAATCCGACTTGACTCGCTCTCCGCAATCGTTCTCTCGTTTGCAGACAAAGGCAATTTGGTGGAGCTCGTATTGGGACTCCTGCTGATTTACAAGGGAAAGGGGGGGGGGAGGGGATTCAGTTTGAGTTGTTGCACACCCGAACAGAAAGCTCGTCAGATATGGGGGTGGGGTGGTAGGGGGCTAAAGTGGCGTAAATCTCTGGGCCTCTGTAGCTCTTCTTCTTTTTTTGTGGTTTTGAGTGTCTCCGCTTCTCCCACCTCCGCCCTACCCACCTCCGCCCCTCCCACCTCCCTCTCACACACATCCATTTGTTTCCATCCCGCACTCCATCCATTTTTTTAATCACGTGAAGCAATAAAAAAAATGGCCTGAATAGGCACGTGACTTCATGGTGCTATTTCTGGTAACGGCAGATGGAGTCACGTGACGGCTTGTGTATGGCAAAATCGGGTTGGCGTTTGCCGTCCTTGATAAAATGGAAGCTGCCGCAAGGCACACTCAATACACTGAGGGTTTCAATCCGTTAGAGTAATCATAACTACCTAACTAGCTAACTCTCTCTTTATAAAGATAGAAATATATACAAGCGTTGCCCGGGGAAAAAAATTACATTCAATATAATTATTAGGCCTATATACTGAAAACATTTAAGAAAGTAATTTAAAATAAATATTGTAATCGGGATTAAAAATAGGCATGTCTTTTTATTTGACCAAAAGTTAGGACTATCCCTGGCTGAGAATCGAACACCCGTCTCCCGCATGTCTAAAATATAATTTCTAAAATATAATTGACGTATTAGATTTTACTTTCTGTAAACATTTTAGGAAAGCTTTTAAAAATGCAATTAAGTTAATCTAATTTGCCAGGCGTTGACCGTGGAAAAAATTACATAGGCCTATGGCCTATAACTACATATCAAAATGTTATAAACTACAATGAATAGAAAGTTATAATGATTTTCAAAATAGTATTATTATTTATTGACTGAAAACATTTGAGAAAGTAATTTAAAATAAATATTGCTATCGGGTTTAAAAAAAAAATTCTGTCTTTTTATTTAACAAAAAAAGTTAGCACTATCCCTGCATGAGAATGGAACATCCTGCATGTGTCTAAAATATAATGATTAGACTAGATTTTACTTACCGTACTGAAAACATTTTTAGCAAAGATTTAAAACTGAAATTCTTTACAAATATTTGAGACAATGTAATATTAATGGAGGAAAAAAAAAACAGAAAGAAATAAAAAGGTTATCTGAGGGGAATCGAATCCAGGTCACCCGCATGGCAGTCGGTTACGCTAACTACTCAGCTAGGGAGGACACATGCCGGAAGCGAGATCGCGAAAGTAAAATATGAGATAATAAGGTCACGTGTCTTTAAATTAACCAATGGGGATCGGAATTCGCAAGCACAGTCTACTTTATGTATAGGCTATATATATATATATATATATATATATTATAAATTATATTTATATATGAGTAGTATTTATAAATGTAATATGTAGGCATATACATGAATACAATTATGTGAGTGTGACCTTACATACACATTTATTAGCTATGGTTGCCATGGATAATTTTACCTTACTTCTTGACCTTTCAACTCGCAATAATATGTTTACACCACAGGTAGGCCTTTGTGTCTTCAAATGTAAAGGTAATAACTCACATTACATAAGCATGTCATAATAGTCATGTTGGCTTAAAAGTGGAAGGGGTGCGGGTATATCGGTGGCGTCTTTACCAAAGCGCTACACTTATTCTCTCTTTGGGGTCCTTATGAGTCTCTGTGATTGTGTGTCCGACACAGCGCTCACACCAATCTTACATCGCTTTTTTTTTAAAGTTTGTAGGTCGTATAATACTTAAACCCATAACTCGACACTTGTCACAGCCTCACTCGTTAGTTTTAAACAACAAAGAAAAGGCTTGAATTCAATACATGAATACAAACACCAACAAACACCAACAAACACCAACAACAAAAAACAAACAAAAACATATCTCCAATTAATCCACACACACAATGAACGAAATATAAAAATAAAAATTATCAGAGAAAAAAAAATGGCCATTAAGAAATTAGGATTTTAATAAAGAATTGTTAGAAGCATTTAGGAAGGGGAAGAAAGCGAGTGAGGAAGGCAGAGAAAGAGGTCAAGGGGAGACGACCGCTTCCCTAGCAACTCAGTTGGCGTCAACGTGAAATATTCAATGAAATATAATCGAAACCAAAGATTGCAGAACACACACAAACATGAGTTATAAATTAGCAATGATAACATTTGTTGTTATAATGCATTAAGATATCAAAACAAGATAAATCACAAGCTCAAGTGGGAGTTATCTTTTTTTTTTTATTGGGGATGAGTTTATTATAAAGAAAATGAAGCAAATTACACAAAACAAGTAATTTGTGCATAGCGAGAGAGAAAAGATTACCAACATTTCCGAAATGCAGGCAAGATTATTGGATGCATCTGTGGAGTGGCTTTAATGAGATTCTGGAAATAATTGCCTTGTAATTAATAGACAAACAAAATATGGATATTGAATTAGCATTAAAAAATTCATAAGGCTTTGACGCCATAAAGCATTTATATCTTAAATGCAAAACATGAATATTTAACATAGAAAAACGTTAACACGAATGTAACCAATTGTTCATTTAACCTTTTTTTCTTGTAATCAGTGAATTGTGCTCGCACAAAAATTTTGCATAAGGCAACAGTTTATGGCAAGGACGTATTTAGGATTGTGGGGGCCCTGTTCCCAAGGGCCAAATTTATGTTGGGCCCTCTCGTAGACCCTGCCAGTGTCACTTAACAATCAAATGGGGTTTCCTATTCACTGTATTTGTTCATTGTGCGCTTCTACTACAGCACTGTTCTTATTGCCGAAATAAAAAACTAACAAGTTTATTTTGGAATTTGTGGGGGCCCCTTTTGTGTGGGGGCCCCTGTTCCATAGGAGCATGTGGAACTTGCCTAAATACGCCTCTGGTTTTAGGACAGTGTTCTATGGAAGGGGTGAAAGGCAAACTAAATTTGTTATTACTGTAGGCCAGTGCCGTTGCTAGGGGTTTGGGGGCCCGGGGGGTTTGGCCTCTTTAGGGACCCCTGCATTTTGACATTCGACATTATGACATGAGAAAAAATAAATTCGGACACTCTTTTGGGGGCCCCCCTCAAGTAGGGGCCCGAGGGGACTTTCGAATTTGGCCCCCCCTCCCCCTCCCATAGCTACGCCACTGGTGTAGGCCTACGTTTAAAAACAGTGGGGTTGGGAGTAAGAGTTTCTCTTATCTCGCCACTATCTAAGGCATTTTAAAGACATTAATTACTACAGTGGTAGAGGCATTGGGAAATACAGTCCACCAGCAAACGATGACTGGCAGCACCATCCTCCAGATACAACCAAATCTACATGTATTGACTAAGAAAAGGGCACACTAGCACACGATTGCTAGACCACCAGCGACCGAAGAATTGGACCAAGCCATACCCCATAAGTGCCCACTACATACAGAAAAGCCCCAAAACTTGGCTGGGCCTCAAGATTCCACTATGGAAGAATAGTTTTGGGGCCTAAAACAAAGTCTCAAAAAGTTCTGAACATCAGAGAGACGGGACCTGTAGTCTAGGCCAGGGGTCGGCAGCCTTTCGATAACAGTGTGCCAAAGTAGGATTTCTAATTCAATCAGTGTGCCAATAGCCTAAAAGTCATCCTACTCTCACGTTCCTGTAGAATTGCCTTTTTGTGGGTCTATCACGTGCCAGTGAAAATCGCTCTGCGTATCAAGTCTGGCACGTATTTCGTTGGTTGCGACCCCTAGTCTAGGCTATATAATGAAATTTAATATGGAACGCGGAAGAAGGCGTCAGAATCAGTTTGAACTCTGTGGATAGAAATAAAAACCTGGTCTTGCCAGTAAGTAAAATGTGAAATACACTTTATAGTAGTCTGTGGAATCCACGATATTTCTTTATTAAGTGTGTTCAGTTTTCACAAAGCCCAACACGGAGTTATTACATCTTCCCCTTCCTAAAGCATTTTGTCTTGACCTATGTGAAGTACGGCGATGAATGCAAAAACATTTATCCAACCATCCACCGCCCTACCGATGGACCACACCTGATTACATTTTGAAAAATTCCGTTAAAAATATAGTTCCAATTTATTTTTCAATGAAATATTGCACAGCTCTTTTTATTTAATATTTGTTAAATGTTAAGTCAAAGAAGTGCTTAACTTTCTCTACGTGGAATTAGCAGCACCCTAACGAGACCTTAAAAGAGTTTATTAGGCCTATTCATGGTTTAAAAAAAAGGGATGAATAATCTCAGAAATTAGGTTAATATGACCTTGGGTGGAAGACTCCACGGAAATAACATCAGCAAGTTCTGAAGGCAGTATTGTACTACAGAAAAACACCGTGTGAAAAACATTAAAGCGATCCACCGGGCCTAGAACATACCCAACAACTCCTACATATAAACGATTTCAGTTGATATTCTGTGTTGTTTTTATCTCCTTTTAACTTTTAACCTTGTTTTAAACATTTTTTTTTCTGTTCCGAAAAAGGGTACCAAAAAAAAAATCACTTAAATATAAAAAAAAACAACTCTAACAACCTTCATAGGTTCTAATTTTAGATATTTTTTTACTTTGATGCATATTATCAAATCCCTATTACCCCGTTATCAACTTCATGTTGTTGTTTTTTCATAATTATTTCCTTTTCCCTTTAAAAAAAATCGATTTCATGTCCCCTGTTCTCTTTAAAAGCAAATAATATACTAAAAATACCTTCTCTTTGGATATTCACTAGCCCTGTACCGTAGCGCCGCGTCTGCTGAAGGCATTGTATAGAAGCACCTTTGAGTACGTACCTGCCTGAGTGAGTGAGTGTGTGTACTCACCAACCGATGCGTTCAGCCAGGCAAAACCTAGTCATACTTATCCAGCCACTTCCTGCGCTTATCTAACCTTTGGGGACTTTCCCTTTTTTTCTCCTTCTTGTTGTTTATTTTTTTCTTAACGGTAAATGATAGAGGAAAGGGAGAGAATTACTCTCATATACATAAAAAGAACCACAACTCATGAATCACGTGTCTCTAGAGTAGCTCGGATCGTGTGTTTTTTTCAGTGTTTACACTCGAAATTTAGTAACTTAGCATTTTTTCCCTAATAGTATTTTTTTTTCTTCGCTCCCACATTCATTAAAAAAAAGGTTTTAAAATTTAAATCGAGTGCCGTTAAAGGGGTCGTCCTGAAATGGCGTCAGGTCGATCTAGTAGGAATGAGGAAATAGGTCTACAATTTTGTGATGATGTAGGAAAAATCTGAGTTTGCATGAAGGGGAAAGAAGCGATATTGTTTAGTGGCAGCGGGTTGGATATCATTTCGGGCTCAAAGAACTTCTAATCCACGTTTATAAGATTCGCCGTATTTTTGTACCTCGGGTATGGAGGTGCTCCTCAGTCTATACACATCTGATGAGTACCTGGCTTTTCTGTACCTCTGGGCCTAAAAGACTGGCGGAGTGTGTAAACCCCCGATACGTTCACATTAAAAGTACACCGGCGGGCTAACGCATGGGGGGGGGGGGGGAAAGCCCCTTTTGCGCGTCCGAGGTCTCATTGCACCGCCGAGGGGCACCGAGGCCTCGGTGGGGAGGAAGCAAACTATGCGCATCGGTACGCCTCAAAACCCGCTCCTGGTGCCTGGATGTCTAGACCTCTATAGTCTGAGATTTGTGCTACCGATGGACACCGCAGGTATACGAGCGAGAGGAGGGGGGGGAGGGGGAATTCCGCGGGTGGGGAAAAGCAGAGTAGCACATTAGACTGCGGAGACCGTACCCTACGTTACGCGTTGGCTAGTCTCGGACAAGATCTTAATGTGCCTTCCCCCCCCTCCTCTCCTAATGCCCAATGGTCCACTCCTTTCTATTGTTACGCCATGGACGACAAAAAATCTGGAAGGCTCGTCCCATTTTTTTTTTAGAATCGATTAAAAATCGATAAGCACCTGGCGTCACGGACATAAGTACATGTGGCTACGGGATCCCTGGGTATATACGCAGTCTCGACTTTTTAAACGAATTAAATGAATTGTCACATCGTTCTAGAGTTTTTTTACTTTTAGAAATTAAAGTTTGAAAATTTGCTGAGATTAAAAGTGGTCAAATGTGAACGACTCCTCCTTCCTTCCTCAAGCGTAGGCAACATTTCAAAGTCGGAAATATAATTTAGTAATTTTTTTTAATATTAGAAAATCATATTTTGATATCTGGCTTTCTTTTTTTTACAAAATCCTGGCATATATTTTTTCCCCGAAAGAAGTTTTTGTTTTTTAAAACACCAAGGAGGAAGATGACGTATTATTTCAAACAGAGATTGCCCGGTAAAATTCATAAGCTTCGTGAAAATGTTTAAACAGTTTGAATGTGGAAAGAAATTAGTAACGGTATTTGCCATTATCCTGACAAGGTGATAAAGACGCACAATTTGGTTCATAACTCTCTATGCTATTTTATTTACCGTAGGCTATATTATACTGGTGTAACAATGAGAAATTTTCCGAACAATGCGGAAACGCTTTCTTCGAAACGCTGCCTGGTAATCACCAAAGAGGCACAACTACCTCTGAACGAGCGTTGGATTATCTGCCCCTTTTATGTTCGGTATCTGCTATCTCCGACCACTTGTGACTAGAGTTGATGTGCTTGAAGTCAAAAGCATCTTGTTTGTGTTACTCTCGCTATCAATAAAACATATAAATATATCCGAAGACTCTCCACGTCCCCCCCCCCCCATTTTATTTTTCGAGCCTTCTGTCTTGAACCGTCCTTTTATAACTAACTCGTGATATTAAACATATAAATAGTTTGCACTGATGGGCTCTTAACGTCAATTTCAAGGGGGTAGGGGGGGGGGGATGATGGCGAGTAAAGGCGTTTCAGCATCATAAAGTATCCCGCCTGACCAAATTGATCCACAGGACCGGCGTAGAGCTTTTCACCAGTTTCTGTGGCTGCGGCTTACTATGGCGTTGTGTGGCTAGCACAATACCGAGCTGGTTTTACTTTAACCCCACAAAACTCAGGTGCCTATCAGAGCTGAGTAGACACAGGGACACCTTCCAGACCCGAAAAAAAAAATCCTAGCCTTCACCAGGATTCGAACCCAGGACCTTCGGTACGCTAGCCAAACGCGCTGCCGCACGGCCACTGTGCCCGTTTTCGGGTATTATGATGCCCATTGAATTCTATGTTTGCCCTTCGTGCCATAAGTCTGAAATATCAATTTTTTATTGCTCTTTTTGTCGATACCACATGACCTGTGACCTATCCTCTCCCCCACCCACCCCGGATAAAGGGTTAAGGTGATAAACAGCAACAATAAGCTACCATAATAATATTCAGAGCTCGTTACTGCGAATATCTGCACACACAAAAAAAAAAAGGAAAGAAAGAAAAAGCACAGCTCAATACTTTCTTTGGCGTCTGCTTAGAAGAGTGTGGCGAACAGAATGCCCTCAGTCGCCATTACTTCCCCCCAGCCCCCCAAATGATGTCTGCCATCCAATCAGAGTTGGGCCTGGGGGAAACCCACGGTGCACTTCATCCTGTGAAAACCAAAACTGTACAACGAGACAGTCTAGTAGACTGGTGAATAGACCGTCGCCACAGTCAATCGCTTTATTGACAACAAAATAAAAACCCAAACAAAAAAGGTTTAAAAAAAAAATAATAATAATATTGTAAAAAGGGGTTTTCATCACTATTAACACAAAAACATCACTATTTCTCAAAGAATTTTTTTTTAAAGTACAGATATCTCAAGTGCAAGCGGTTTGCAAAGTTCTCTTAGTTTCTGTGGGCTGTTACCCGAGAGGGGGGTGGGGTGGGGGTACCATCTTTTCATTTTTACCGTCGTAAGTATTTCGCCCACTAGAGCTATTGGCGCCTCTCTAAATTCCCGGACAATTCGAGAACTTTTTTTTTATTATAGTAAAAAAAAAAATGATAACAAAATAGCATAAAAAAATTGTTAGTAGTGTGTGACTGTAATCTCCATTCGTCAATATTTTTAATATTTAGAATTAGACGATGGACCATCTTCATTACTAGCAGGGGCGAAGCCAACATTTTTTTTCCAGGGTGAGCTGGACTTTCGCGTGACAAACATTTACTAATTGTTTAGCGATTTTAGTACATATTTTAGAAAAATACTTTTTTCTTAAAAACATTTCAGTTGTGGCTTAGCACCCCCTCCCCCCCCCCCCCCTACCCTTGTGGCTGAGTAATACAAATATGTTAAAACATTAGCAACATTTAAAAAAATAAATCAAACAATATCTTCAATCCACACAGGCAATTTATGTATACAAATTATTTATTAAAAAAACAACACAGATCTATGTGAATAAACATAAATAATCGTGGTATCACTGAGAAAGTAAAAAAGTGAAGACAAACTTTATTTACTGCACTGTGCGTCGTAAAAACAAACAAACAAACCAACAAAGCAGTAGATTGTTGTTTATTAACTTACCTCCATAGGAGCTAAACGAAAATTTTGGGGGGAGGGGCGGGGCGGAGGTTAGGCGGAGTAGAAGAAAGTAAAGAGGAGAACAAAAAAAAATTATCGATTGCGTCTTGCTGGTGGGAAAAGGTTATCGTCTTATTATTTATAGTCGCCGCCAATAGTCCGATCATGTAAGGGCAGACCAAGATGGCTATCTCTAGACCACATTCACCCCCACCCCCTCTTTTTTACACTCACACACACACACTTACTCACACATAAAGAAGAAACAAAGAAAGTCCAGGTCTGTTGTGTTGTCTTTTTTTTTCTTTTCTTTTTAAAAATTTAACGGCGCCACCAATCTTCCTCCTGTTTTCTACCAAAGTTGTCGACCTTTCGCTCCGCGCCATTTTTTCTCTCCATCTCTCTATATTCTACCCCTCCTTTGATGAAACTTGCAAGAGACCCCCTCCCCACGCTCCCCGCCATCCCTGCCCCTCATCCCACAGCACCCCCTCCCTTTCCTTTTTGACGTTTTTTTGTTGGTGGAGGTCAGGAGCGGAGACGCCCCCGAGGCTAAGAGATGATCAAGAAACTAGATAAAAAAAATAGTTTTAAAAAGCGAAAGGGGAGGTAATGCTAAAGAATGCGAGGGCGGATATAATCATTTATTTCTAGAGTTACTGTTTATGTGGTGGGGAGGGGGTGCTAAATTGAACGGGGTTGGGTGGATTTTTCTAAGAGTCAGTTCAAGGGGAAGAATTATCACACGGAAGGTGGCCCTTTTGTCTTGTTTTATTGGTTTGGTTTTTTGTTTTTTTGCCCAAAGTATGGAGCGTGCCTGTGTATTGTTGATTCCAGAATAAGACTCGAGATTTGCGGAGTCCAGAATCTCGGACTGCAGAATGTCGACTGCAGAATCTCGGACTGCAGAATATCGACTTCAGAATCTCGGACTGCAGAATCTCGGACTGCAGAATATCGACCGCAGAATCTCGGACTGCAGAATCAAAGGATCGCGTACTTCAGACTGGCAGACTCCAGGATCGAGAACTCCGGAATTTCGGACTGCGCTCCAGAATCACTGGCTCCGAAATCGCGTGCTGCAAATTTGCATACTCAGAGCTCGTCTCTCATGAATTGCGGACTCTTTTTTTTTTGGTCTCTTTGGCTCTTCCTTTGGTTAATGCAATGACAGGAGACCAGTCAATTATTTGCGTTGATATAGTTTAACTTATATCAATGATATGTTGCATAAGAGTATAAATAATAATCAGAAAGAAACATGGTGTTCCATAATAAAATATTTAATAAAAAGTAAAGAATCCCGTCGGAACAAATTGATCCTAAGGGCCGTTGAAGCAGCGTTCGTGAGTTTCTGTGGCCACGGCATATTATGGTGGCCAACGCAATGTCCAGCCGTCTTTACTTTACCCCAACTAAAGTCAGGTACCCATCAAGCTAGGTAGACTCAAAGACACCCTCCAGACTCGGTAAGCATTCACCAGGATTCGAACCCATAAACCGCCCGGCCACCGCGCCTCACATGATTCTGTACAAATTTCACTGTACAATCGAGAACAAGGCTGAAACAAAATTATTTCCCTTTGAATCCTATTTGAGGCTTAAAACACAAAAAAAGAATCTCTAAAATCTGTAACTGTGGCTCTCTTGACATTCAACTACACTTGCTCCTGAAAGGGTTAATATTAAAACATAGATTTACTAAATTTAAAGAGTTTTAATTATTTAAAACAGATTACGTGTTAGTGATATGGTAGGGCAAAACACTTCTTCTCAACGTTGTCAACTCCTTTGTCGATCTTTAGATCTATAACTTTCATTTTTTTGTTAAGTTTCGAACTTTTTTTTTTTGGGGGGGGGGGGTATTAAAGTTACGGTATAAACTTTTAGCTCAAGCGATTTCTAAAAATAGAGATTACGTGATAAAATTTGTGAAAAAAAAATATAATAGACCGATAATATAATTATAAGCTTATAAAGAATTGAAGCGTAGTCTGGCTAATCCACCAGACTGTCTCTCTCGGTCTCTAGTGTCAAAACTAGTCCCAAGTTTGTACATGATAAAAAAACACAACAACTAATACATTTTCCCAAAGGGAGTGGTTGTAGGTACAGTAAAAATAAAGATGATAGAAAATAAGAGACAGGGGTGGTGGTGGTGGTAGTGGTGGTGGTGAGAGAGAGAGAGAGAGAGAGAGAGAGAGAGAGAGAGAAAGGGAAAGAGAGGGAGAAAGTGAGAAAAAGCGAGTGATTGAAAAAAAGTTAAAAAGTGATTGAAAGAGAGTTTTAGTGAGAGAGAGAGAGAACAAGGGTGTTGCAGAGGGACAGAGTGAAAGTGAGCGTGAGTGAGAGAGAGAGAGAGAAAGTGTGCAAGAAAGAGAGAGAGTTGGGGTAAGAGAGAGCCTATGAGAGGGGGAGAAAAGATGAATGTGAGATATAGACGATATAGATCGCTTGAGAGACGGGAAAGTGTGAGAGTCCTAAAATAGAGAGAGAGAGAGAGAGAGAGAGTGAGAGAGAGAGAGAGAGAGATGAGCGGATAGGAACAACAAATGATTACTCGACATAGAAAAAAATCAACTATTGTTACTTTATTTCACCCAGTTTTATATGTTTTCTATTTTAAACCGGGGTGGAAAGAAAAGAAAAAAAAAAAGAACTTTATTGACAATTTCGTCCAAGTGATAGCCATGGGGGGCGTTACCCAAATCTAAAAATAACCATGGAGCCCGAGGGACTTAACATTGGCGACCTAAGCTTATTTCCCAGAATGCTTTGATTGGCTATACGTTTGCTTCAGTCATGCACCTAACATTTCATTTTTTTTTAAGGAAAAAAATACGTTCAAAAATTTTGAGAGCAAAACGTATAATTGGAAGGATGCTTTAGCGATTTACAAGATTTAGATATAAATATTAACAGGAAAAGTTTTAGAGATAAAGAAAAAAATGGGGGGAAAAGGAATTAAAAGTAAGGATTATTTACCTTTTCAGAAGCAACAGAGTTGTCTTCGCTTTGCTGTTGTATCGCGCGAGGAAACACCGTACTTTCTCCCGAAGATAGAAAATCAAGTGTTTTTATTTACATTCAATGTGACGGGGAGATAACTAAAACAAAGAAACACAACTCTTTTTATTTTTCTCTCTTTCTCTCAACAAATATTTTGTTGGAATGGGATCTTTAAATTAACACATACATAAATGTATACTCACATTGTACTAGATCTCAAAGGGACATCTTATAAACTATTGAGTTAGCATTATAATAATATCAACAATGCATCTAAATATTATAATTGACAAGTCTTAACGTGTATGCATGCATAAAAGGTCGACAAATAAAAAACATTTCCGGTCGAATTCAATCATTTGTTTCGAAACATGTCTGTGTGCTACTTTACTGGTTGTACTCAAATTTGTTGGGGATTAAAATGTATTTCATTTCCAAAAGATGTTTACAAAACAAAACAATGTATTGTGAAAGTCAGAAGTGAAAAATCACCTTTTTAAAATATCAAATTTATTGCTAAATGCAAAGGAATTTTTGTTATTCGTTTTTATGAATCTACGAATTTTGTTTTTCAATAACCAAGAAAACGCAACTCTCGACTAATTTATTTTGTAAACAAATAAATATTTAACTTCACGCGACTAACACTTGATTATTAGTTATCGCCTACTCACTTTTGATGTTAAAAAGGGATTCCTCATAACTAATATTGTATCCTTTGTATAATTCTAAAAGACTAGAACTGGCCGTCGAGGTTGAAATCAATTGTCAAACACCAGCAAAAGCATGGTTTTTTTGTTTATTAGTTTAAAAATAGAACAGGAAGTTCACGAACATATGGGTTCAAAAGTTCACGCCTCATTAAGACTTGTCAATTAGGCTACCTAAAACGCTTTAAAAAGTAGAAATGGATTCACCTTTTTTTTTAAGGAAAGTACCATATCATTATAGTCTAGTAATGGGTAAAAAAAATAAAAACGGAAATATTATTTAAAAAATAATAATTTTATAAAATTCTGTTAGCGTAAAAAAAGATAAATGTGTATGAACATGTATTGCGCTAATTGTTACTGCTCAGCCAATCAATCATACACTGGCAGTCTCCCTCCCTCTCTTCTCTTCTTTATGACAATAGCAAACGATTGTTTCCTTCCTTTATTTCTCCTTCTCTCTCTCTCCTCTCTCTCTCTTTCGGATTCACTCTAAATAATTTAACATCTTTTGAAACCTTTATCCAGATACAAGAATGGACTTAACACCACAGACATGAATTGCAAGTAATGGCAAGCTGTTTTCATCTCATATGTTACATACGCTCCTTCTATAAAGAACGATTTTTTTTTCCTCAACCGTGGTCTGAGTCTAGTCTTGCACTTTGATTAGTGTTTTAAATGATGTTTTTTAATTAGTTTGCCTGGTCATTTTCGTCCCCTTTTCGTCCACTATTCGCGCAGTGTACCAAAAATAACATTCTATTTACCCCCCCCCCCGGCCCCCCGGGACACAAAATAAAGTTTAAATACACATAAACTGCTCAGTAATGTTTTGCACCGCTAATGGAATCTGGATTCAATGTAGGCCCTATAGATAGACATGAGCAATTTATCCCCGAAAAACGATCACATTCTATAGTCAATTGCAAACAAAAGCGTCGAGAGTGCAATAATTAGATTAGGTAGACAAATATTATGTAGTCTGATTTCATTGTGAAGTTTGTGACCAGGCAGTTGAATGCACATATTTGGACAGGTAGACCGGTGCACATTGTTTAAATTTCTATATAAATCTTTTTGATCGTTTTTTTTTTATATAGTGCTCGTGGAATGGTAATGATTGTTGCGCGCGCACTACACGTTTAAACCCTCTCCTTTTTTCTTTCTCTCTCTCGCTTTATTTCCCTCTCCCCATCTCTACTTGCTTTAGCAATCTATCTATCTATCTACCTATCTCTCTCTCTCTCTCTCTCTCTCTCTATATATATATATATATATATATATATATATATATATATATATATATATATATATATATATATATATATATATCTTCGTCTCTCTCTCTCTCCCTATCTATCTTACGTACCTAATCTCTCTCTATTTCTTTCTCTCTCGATATAGCGATATAGCTCTAGCCCTCTGTCTCTCTATTTATTTATGTATATATGCTTCTATATCTGTTAACGTAATCATACTATCTCTTTCTTTCTGAGTGTGAGTGCTTGTGCGTGTGAGTGTGTTTTGAATGTCTCGAGAGAGAGAAACACGTTCGATTGTTTGGGTGTCCCCCCCCCCCACCTCCCCTCTCTATAAAAAAAAATAGAAATACATTTTCTGGCATTGATTCTAAATTATTCTAGAATCTACTAACCACCCCCGTCGGTCCAAATTGATCCATAAGGCCGGTGAAGGAGCATTCATCAGTTTCTGTGGCCACGGCATACTAGCTGATTGTTTGGCCAGCACTAAGCACAGTCGCGTTTACTTTACCACAACTATGGTCAAGTAGGCCTACCCATCAGAGCTGGGTAGACTCAGGGACACCCTCCAGACCCGGGAAAAAAATCCTAGCCTGCACGAGGATTCAAACCTAGGACCTTTGGTACGCCAGCCGAAGGAGCACGGCCAAAGTGAATTGGCTTACATTAATTTTTCCCTCATAAAAACAACAATTATATCTGCGGAAGACAACAAATATATTTAAAGCGACTCCGTGATCGTTTGTTTTGACATGTCTGCTTATTTTAGGTGTTTACCTATCTATAACGTAGACGCATAATTTAGTTTATATAGCTTCAATATAATGTGTGAAGCCTTCTTTTTTTTTTTGTTAACAACTTTGTTTCATGTTCAGCAAAGACTTACTTCAAAAGCCCTCGACGTATGGCTCGACTAATATTTATAGTGTCAGCCATCACTCGTCTAGCTTCATTTAAAAAACAAATTTTGTTATTTCAGCAAGCAGTCATAATGATAAAGAGGGGGCGTTTTCTTTCTACGTTCTGCCGCACCCCTTCATGGGGTCCCAGTGGAGACATGTTGTAAGATGGCGCTTTAATGACCAGTTAGATTAGCATCAGTGGTTCTAGTTTCTATGCAAATGTGCCCCAGGAGTTAAGATATTCATCAGCATAGTATCTGGTTGATTTCTCATATTTTGTTGTTATTTTGCGGATTTTTTTGAATAATTTTTTTTAGTGAAAGGAGATATGGCAAACAAGGCAACCCTCTTTGGGGCACCATTGGGGTCATGTGGTGAAAACAATGCTCAGAATTCATTGGAAGTCACCAACAATAGTGAGTCTATGGTCCGATTAGCTGTTTCGGTCATCCGAAAAGGGAAACTTAGCACTAAGATACTAAGTTACCGATACTTTTAACCAGGCCAATGCTTATCGGTAGAGTGGCTTTACTTTTGCCTCTCAAATACCATTGATGGAGAGTGCATTTCCTTTGTGGCCAATTCATTTCAAGAGCATTGTGTAGCCGATTCAATCTCTCTTGATATAGCCTTTATATATATATATATATATATATATAAGCGAAATTTCCCGGCGTAGCCTGGGGGAAAATAAAACAGGCCTGTATAAGATACAGATGAAAAAGTATAAACGACAATGAATATAAAATTATAAATCTACTAATTAAAAAAAAATTTTACTTAAGACTTTTAGAAAAGTAATTTAAAGAAATATTGTAATCGAATAAAACATATGCAAGTCTTTTTATTTAACAAAAATCTAAGTTGCCAGGTGATGGTCGTGGATAAACAATTGTTTTTTTATTAAAAATATTTATTGAAATAAATAAACTGTAGAAAAAAACAGATCCTATAGACTAACTGGAGAATCGAACTCGGGTCGCCTGCATGGCAGTCCGATACGTTAACAACTTAGCTAGCGAAGACATGTCCGAAATGAAATCGTAAACGTAAAATATGAGACAATAAGGTCACGTGTTTTTAAATAGCTAATATGATTGGTTGAACACACACAGTCTAGTTTATATATTTAGATATATATAGTTCTAGTATCCATCTTCTGAGGGTAATGAAATATGAAAGGTTTTTTTTGGCCAGTTTAATTTCCTTTGCCTAACTTCTATAATGTCAGGAATTCTACTCGAGTACTCATATACAATTCAGTGACTGTCTATAACTAATACAAGTTTGAATCATAAAGACTTAACGAATCTCTCACCCTCTCTGTATAAACGATCTCAATGACTTAAATCCTACCAATCACGCTAGAACGCTCTATAGTTTCTGCAATTCCCACGTACAATTATCGGATCATGTTTCTCAGCTGAATACACATATCTTAAAAAGTCACAAGAATTCGTTTGAGAACCATCGACTTGTCCCATCTTGTCTGCCACTGTGACCTCGCCATGTTACTTTCAGTCGATAATTCAAAGTTGTCATCAGGCAGGATCTCACAATAACAAAGGCTAGGGGTCTCATCCGATTCCACGACTACTCGTCTACAGACCTTTTGTCTACGACAATTTCTCTACAGAAAGTAGGTCTACCGACTTTACATCTACCGCGATCACTCGTCTAACGACACTTCGTCTACCAACAATTGGTCTAATGCAACAGTTCGTCTAGCGACACTTCTACTGACGCGACAATTAGTATACCAGACGATTCGTCTACCACGCCAGTTCGTCTACCGGAAAATTCGTCTACTGCGACAGTTCGTCTACCGACGTTTCGTCTATTGCGACAGCTCGTCTACCGGACGATCCGTCGACCGCGACAGTTCGTCTACCGGACAATTCGTCGACCGCGACAGTTCGTTTACCACAATAGTCTACGCCGACTGACAGTTTGTCTGTCGACTCTTTATCAACCGCCATTTTGCCAAACGTCTACCCATTTATTTTCCACCAATACATCAAATACAAATAAAATTCGTCCACTACACTCATTAATGTTTTTCTACAGCATTTTTTTCTAAGCAAATTATATATATTTTTAAGTTGTAAACAATAAATTCTAGGCCTAGTCTAGTTGTGGCTTTATAGTGGCATATGGACATTTAGAGTTATGATTGATGATGTATGTAATTTCACAGACTATAATACAATTCTATGGCATTAGCGGCGAAAAAAACTACAATTCGCCGCTATTGCCATATTATACAATTTTAGTGTGAGAAATAAATTTTACTTTCTATAATGATAACCGTCATTTGTGTTAGAGCGGAAGAACTTTAAAAAGTCATAAGCAGGATGCGGAAGTGACGACTGTACGGTAATAGTCGTAAAAGTCTAAATACCAAAACATCTCACAAGGCCTACACTTTCCGATCTAAGTTTAAAAAAAAATAATTAAATAAATAAAACTGCGTAAAAGTAAAAGCAAAGTATTGGAAATTAGGTCATTTGTCCAAAATGCGATCTTCGTGTGAAATCCTGTGTAAGGAATTTTAAAACTTTGCGTCATTTTTTAACATGAATAAAAAATTTAAAAAATGACTATATTGGCATATTGGCAAGAAACATTCCTATTTACCCCAAACGAATTCGTAATTTCTTAATGGTCAAAATGTACAACATTTCGAATGTTTCGTTTATAATAGCCGAGTCTGACTTTTTAACATGGCTGAGCACGAAAATGGTATCGATATTTTCACTTTGTCTTATTTAAATATAAAAAATAAATGTATCTTATAATACGCGTTTCGATTTTTTACTTGTTTTCTTGGAGGGCGTAGCAAATATAATCAGCTCAACCTCAACAATAATAACACTGAGTTGTACTGCCTAGTGTAAAAAAATTCAACTTTTTTAAAGGTGATAAACTGATCTGGGTATGTAGCAGTAACGCCGGGGTGTCAATATGATTCCTTAAAACAATTTATCCTGCCGACGACTGATTACCGTTTTGTTTTGGGTAGAGAAATCAGAGTCATATTGTTTATCATTTCACTGTTCTAATTCTAACTCCTTAAGTGCACAATGTTAAGAAATTGTTCACCTTTAAAAGGTGATCAATATGCTCTAGCATATGTACTTTACCAAGTGGAGGGACAATATGTTTGGTTGACACAATCTATCTTTACGGGTAGAGAAATTCAAATCATAATGATCTCTGCACTGTTTAACTCCACCAATGTCAGGTCCCAAGCCCTGGATGCAAAATGGATGAGGGTTGGGCGTAGGGTTCGCAACCCCACCCTGCAAAACAAAACAACTGCTGAAAATAAAAGTATGTAGGGTAATCTTTTACCTGCATTAGCCCACGAGTTGTTTGGTTCTGAAGGAAGTATTTTGAAAGAATTATGCCAAATTCGCACGAATCAAGTCATTAAATGTCTTTCAAACGATATTTAGACTCCGAAAAAAACTTTTTTTAAACGCAACTTTTTTATAATTATAATTAATACAGTATAAACGACGCCATTTTGGCATGTGACGTCATGGGGGGGGCTGTCTCGGATCAGCCATTTTGTGCTAAAGAGGTCAACAGGTCAAGGGTTACCATGCGCTAAGAATAATAATATTGAAAACGCCGGTTTTAGTTTGTGACGTCACGGGATATGGGATTCCCTCGATCTGCCATTGTGATTTATTGAGGTCACGGGTTACAACATTGCTACGGCTAAATTAAAAGTTTGCAAGGCATTTAATAATTATTTATCCGATTAGAGCTTGACGCTATTTAAAAATCGGGGGAACCATCTACCTCTTCTAGAACCATTCACCCTTTCCTATTGATATTGCCTATTGTAGCCAACACCATGGAATATTAGGTGTCTGGATTAGTAACGGACAGACGGAATATAGAGTACCCATGGCCTTGGGGAATGTACGCTCCTGTTCTTGCAGCTTCTGCTGTGGCAGTACAACGTGTGACAGTCTCTATTGCACTTCCGGCACAAGAAGACATCATTAGTCATTGGCTGGTCTTTCCCTCCATTCTTTCTGGTGCGCTTCTCGTCAGCGAGCTGTTGCAGGTTTCTTTCTTCTGCTTCCAGCCCGAAGGTCATCGCTTGTCTCCAGCTGGACCCGTCTCTTAAAGTTTTCTCCCAGCTGTTTGTGTGTATGTCTTTGAGAACTCTCTTGCAGATATCTTTGAATCGGAGGTGAAACCGGCCTGTAGTCCTCTTTCATGTGGCTAGTTCAGAGTATAGTATATGATGTCTTTGGGGATTCTGCCATCCTCCATCACAAGTACCCTACCATATGTCCTAGCCATCTGAGCCGACGTTGGCGGATAAGAGTTAGCATGCTTGGCGTTTTAGTCTGCTGTAGCACCTCGTTATTTTTGGCACGGTCTTGACAGAAAATTCCGAGCATGCGTCGGAGACAACGCATATGAAAACAGACTGTTCGATATAAATAAAATAAACGAAAACATTAAAAAATATGGGACGTGTATATTTATATCCTTTATATAATTTTCTCCCATGGGCCCGAAGTGGTTTGGTATAAGAGTGTGTCAGGTATTTTCGGAAGTAAGTCGGTAAGCCTATTTTCTGAAAAGGAACATGGCAACCCCACCAAAACCGATACTTTTTTATCAACTCTTTTTTCCCAATGTTTTTTTTTAGCAATATAGCCACCATGTTTTGAGGCTTAACGTGTGGGTGACGTCATGCACAAAGATCTCTCTCTCTCTCTTTGCGATTCTCGCCTCCTTGCAAACTGGCGAATGGGAATAGAAAAGCTTAAAGCGAAGCCTACCTATTTTTTCCAATGGGCTCGCCCAGTTTTCTTTCAATTAGGCGACGTTTTTACTGTGTCACTCTAAAGCAATATGTACAATGTAACATATTTAGCTGTGTAGCGGTACATTGCCTCGTGCCCTTTACTTTTCCCCAAAACTAATGTCAGGTATCCACGATGACCAGTGCCCTCAGAAGAGGGGGGCAGAGAGGGCATATGCCTGGGGGTGACACTTCTAGGGAGCGGCAAATATAGTCTAAATATCTAAATATAGCACTAAACAAAGCAGTTACAGTATACAAGGGGGCGTCGCTGAAACTTTTGCCCTGGGGCGCCACATAGGCTTGTGAAGGGTCTGACGATGACTAAGTCCTAAACAGCACACTATAACGACCCAATAGGGCCTACTGGAGCTAAGGTGACATCCTTACCCCTTGCCTACATCACATGCATGACCTACTACAACTTATCATAAACCCGGCTCTATGAAGATCTGCAATATTTTAAATCTTGGCCATACATTGGGCCAATAGGCTATTGGGAAAATTTAATTTGCTCCTCTTAAAGGTAGACTCATAGACACCCTCTATATCCAAAAAACACAACAGCACCATAGCTCTGACCAGGATTCAAACCCCCGGGACTCAACTCGACAAAAATAAAACAACAACAATAACACCAAGAACCGTTAAAAGTTATAAGATATATAAAACATAATGTATTGATCTGCTTCTTTTTCAACTTTCTTTTTAAAGTGTTCATTTCTAAGTTGGATTATGAAGGTTGACAGTTTTAAACACTTTATATTTATAGCGAAATAATTTTCAAGCTTAGGATGGCGGATAAACAATTAGAGTCACAATTTAGAGATTCTTAAAAACATTTTGATATTTTTGCGATTCATAAGTTTACCGCACAATGCATAGGCCTACATTTTTTTTTTGTTGGTTCTAAAATTTCAAGGACAATCATTTCGCATTGCATTATTTCTCACCACCAGGCTGTAATGAAGCAGACAGACAGACGGACAGACAAGCAACACTGCTCACTTCACAAAGAAGGAGGCGACGGAGAAGCCAAATAGAGACGCGCGCGCGCTGCCTTGTTAACGAGCACCCGTCAAGGCGCCGACGATGGAAGAAAAACAGACGATGGGGACAGGAAGGGGGAGGGGGGGGGCAACTCTTCTGCGAAAGCGCGGACTGACATGACGCAATGAGCAGTGGATGAAACGCAGGAACGCAAGACTACTAATTTCATTGACATGGAGAATGAAAGAGTACGAGAAATAGAGAGAGGGAGGGAGGGATAGAATGAAATTGAGGTCCGGGGTGTTACACAAATTATTATTTCACATTTTAGAAGTAGGCGAAGTTCACATTTAGATTTACAATTTACAATATCCATATTATGGTTGTTATATGTTTCAAGTTCCAATGTTGTTGTTTTATTTCCTTAGAAACTCTTGACTTCTGAACTTCTTCTTCCATGACATTTTTGTTTTCACCCACCTCTCTTTCCCAATACCCTTGGATACACCCCTGACAACCGTAGCACTCCAGCAATAACCTACTTCATGCCGCCTTTGATTATACCGGATTTTATCACGTGTGTGAGAGCGAGCAGACATCTGTGCGTATGTGTATTTACATGTTTGTGCGTGTTAAAGTGTGTGTGTATGTGTGCAGGGCCGTGTTTAGGATTGTGGGAGCCCTGTTTCGTAATTTATGTGGGGGCCCCTCGTGACCTCGCACCTTGTCTTTCACATACCTCAGAAAAGTGCCGTTATTTCATGTTACGTTCTGTCAATCATAAATACATATTATGTTGCGCTTAGCTTGGTTGGACTGGAGCGCTTAAAATTGTAAGGGAATAAATGAATTTTATTGTAAATTTTCAACAAAAGTATGGGGATGTCACTAACAAAAATATAATATATTTTTTTTGGGGGGGGGGGGGATGTATGGGGACCTATTTTGTGTGGGGGCCCCTGTTCCAATGGAACATGCGGAACATGCTTAAATACGCCCATGTATGTGAGGGTTTATAGGTAAGACCGTAAGTGAGCTTATAATTTTAATTAAATGACTCACAAGATAAAAGTTAAATAAAAACACGTTAAAATGGCGGCTAATTTCTTCTTAACTTGGCCTTTTCTCTAGTCTTCTTACATTTTAATAATAATTTCCTCAGATACTCTCTATGCCACCTGCTGTCTGCCATGTCTTTGATTCATGTCCAATATTCATTGAGGTCTGCTTGATTGAGAGTTATAATGTACAGTCAGTTAGCAGTACAGGTAGGAGAGGTAGGTCTGGCCATCTATGTAGTATATTATACTATAATATACACAAGCATGAAAGGAACGTAAATACCTCTCTATAAGGATAATAAGGCCTGCGTACATTCTAGATTACATCAGCTAGAACCAAAATGTTTTTTTAATTATGTATATCCGTTTTTCTACGTTGGAGTTACCCCCCCCCCCTCCCCGCTCTATTTTTTTCTTTTATAAAGAGCATATCCTCCCGCCCCTTTTTTTTTCTCTCTCCTCCTCTCACGTAGGAATTTTTTTAAAAGTAAAAATTATGAGTAAAGTATCCCGTCGGACCAAGTTGATCCATAGGGCCGGTGATGCAGCGTTCACCGCGGCATTCAAGGGGGATTGTGTGGCCAGTACAATGCCCAGACACTTTTACTTTATTCCCCCCCTACTAAAGTCCGGTACCCATCAGAGCTGGATAGACTCAGTGACAACCCTCCAGAAACGGGGAAAAAGATCCTAGCCTTCACCATGATTCCAAGCCAGAACCTTCGGTACGCAAGCCGCCCGGTTCACCGTGCCCCACGATGAAAGTCTAAAGTACGCTCGCGCATTTCTTCAAAAATGTACTTTTTAAAATGGCGGATTTCCTTTGATTCAACAAGGCAGGTCTCGGCAACCTTTTGATAACGGAGTGCCAAACTAGAATGTCCAAATCTTTCAGCGTGCCAAGATCCTAAAAGTCAACCTGCTCTATTATACTTGTTTTTTTATTATTATTATTAAAAAGACTATTAATTTAACTCCGTAGCAAGACCAATGCCAAAAGCAAAGTAAATCTATAGAGACAACTGTGAAAGCGTTTTATATATATTATGCAAAAATAACGTGTTTGTGATTATCATCCTTTCTATTTGCATTTTATGCCAAATTTAATTACTACACTTTTACATTATTGTAACCATTTTGTAAACATACGTTGTGGTTTTCAAGACTAGGATCTATCAACTCCTATTGTCTTATTATTCATTTTAATATTTTTTCTTAGTTAAACTGTGAGGTGATCATATAAACTGGGTAGTTAATGTAATATTCAGAACAGAAAATGTGCAAATAATTTTTTGTCACAGGATATTTATATTATTCTCAATTATTTTGTACAATTTGGTCATTATAAAGTTAAAATTTGTTGAAAGTTGTCTTTTATAAAATAAAAAAAACAACAACATAATATTAGAAGTATTAGTGCAAATAAAACGAGCCAATTAGCTCCCTTGAATTAAAATTAAGATGGTAAATTTATATTCAATAGTGATGCCAAACAAGTTATGTTTTGTAATATAAATAATATTACTGACTAATTATTTCTTTATATAAATCCAGCATTACGGTATTCATTACAATATTTAATTATTAGAGGTATAAAAATAATTTACGTTTAACAGTTGTAAATAAACATTTCCTGCAATAATTGTTTGTCCATTTAACCTTAAGGAGTTTATCTTTTAAACATTAGACTAATAATTACAACTTACAACAATTGCATAACATAATTCTATTAAAAAAGTCTCTTATATTTATTAAATTAATATAAAAAAATGCTTTAGAATTACTTTTATTTATGTTTAATTATAGAAGATGAGCATAAAATCCCGTTTAAATGTAATTAGTCTTATTAATTAAAGAGCGATTTGTCTGGAATGCTCTGCACTGCTTTATAATGGCAAATACATATTTATTAGTCATGTCTGATTCGTGAAGTATAAATGACCTCTTTGAATGCTTAACACAGCTTTCATGTGCAATAAATTGTGTTTACAAGAACTAAAAGCTGAAAGTAGAGGGAATGCCTGGCAATTGAGAATAGCAGATGACTTTCTTAAGCAGCTTCCATCCAGATTTTCCAGCAAATTGGCTCATTTCGATGCCCATTTCTTTAAATGTTTACAATTCAACTGTCTGCGTTTTAAAATCGCCAATAATATACTTTAAACAAAAAACATCTACCTACATCTAAGATGGTTGTAGTAACTTCATGCTAGTTAGGCTTGATGAGGTATGAAAAAAAGAGTCCATGATTTTGAAAGTCTTGAAACTCCACTTTGAGTGCTTCGATGTGCTTCTGAAAAAATCCATCTATCTATCTTAATATAGATAGGTGCCTTTTGAAATTGATTTCACTCAAGATATATTCATAATCATTCCAGTGGTCTAACAGTTTAAGTGCTGTTATACCCCATTATTGTAAATGCGTTCAATTCATTGAAATGTGTCGCTCTGTCAATGAGAAACATCGGCTGCAATAGTCAGTTTTCCTCATTCAGAACCGGAAAATGTTGTTTTTTTCATCAATAGAAAACCGCTCTTGGAGGTCTCTCGCGTGCCATTGAAAATCGCTCTGCGTGCAAAGTTTGGCACGCGTGCCCTAGGTTGCCGACCCGTGCAACAAGGCATACAAGAAAATATGGATTTGACTCCTACATCTTTTGATTATTTTATTTTTTTACAGCCAGACGCTGTCCTATTCCCGCCCCCTCCATTGTCATTAACCACGGAAAGCCATGAAATCATGAAATGAAACCAAAATGGCGCCCATGGACAAATAGTTCCGGGAAAATCAACGCCACTGTTGGGGATGTGAGACCGGTGGGTCAAATGACAATTTATTTAGCCCCCCTATGTGGGGGTGGCATATCCTTTTTCTTTTTGCGCCCAAAATCAGCGTCTTCATCCCCTATGCAACCGGTCCTAACTGAGCAGAATGATTGTAATTGTGTGTTTGTGTGAGAGAGAGAGAGAATGAGAGAGAAGAAAGAGAGAGAGACAAAGAGAGACTGAGAGAAAAATATAGAGAGACGAGTTTGCATGTGTCCAATAATGCCAGCATTTCGTAATTAGTTGCATGATTATTAGCCTCTTAATCAGGCTAAGGTATTAGCTTTGACAAGCATCAGTTATCTGATAAAAATTAAGACATCTTAATTTTGACATGCATCTGTTAACTTGTTTAACATTTTGAAAACTCATTGTGTATTTTCTAAAGCCATTTTTATCTTTCTGATGTCATCGAATATTAAATATTATTATAAGTGGGATCACTTTATATAGGGCCGGCGAAGCCGCGTTTACCAGTTTCAGTGGCCACTGTATACTAGGGGATTGTGTGGCCAGCACAATGCCCAGCCGTCTTTACTTTACCTCAACTATTGCCAGGTACCCATTAGAGCTGGGTAAACTCAAGGACACCTAGCCTTCGCCAGGATTCGAGCCCAGGACCTTCGGTGCTCAGCCGAACGCGCTAGCTTGGCCAGCGTGCCTCATATCTCTTTATGTTATATATTAGAATTCGCTGAATTAAGTCAACAAAACTTGCAGAATGAATTACATTTAGTCTAAATAAACAAAATAATTAATACTTAATTTTTTTAAACATGTTATTAACGTTATAGCAAAAGAAAACAAACACAAACTTAGATAACAATTAATAATTAGGAAATGAAAGATTACGAGTGAGAGAAAGAGAGGAGAGGGAGAAAACGAGAGTAAGAGAGAGAGAGAGAGAGGGTGAGAGAGACAACAACAATATCGCTTGGACAATGAATGTGACCATCGATTTTTTTTTATTTTAACTGAGGTCTCAGAAAAATAATCTTAGAATTTCTCAATGATCCAAGGATATGAAAAAGTTGTTATAATCCTAACAGGAACCGAAGCTTGAGAACCGTTCAGTCATTTACTGACATTACCAACCATTAGTCATTCTGGCTGAGGCGCCCCATACCCCCTGCTGCCCTCAGCATCACTCTCTTTTCATGAAACAACTCAAACAACCTTCGCCTTTAAATGATCCATTCCATATTGTGCCCAGCATGCGCATCCTTCGACGCACCCCCCTCCCCAACCCCACACCCCATTCTCCAGTTCTCTTACCCGCTTCGTTTTATTGTTACGGACATTTGCAGCGCAAACTCATCCACATTCAGCTCTCTCCTGCCACCACCTCCCCGGGGCACCCCGCCCCGATCCACCTACGCCTTCATTGTCTTTGGTTACCAGAGCCTTCAGCATTCCTTGCAGGGGCGCTGGGACTAATTAAAACTGACCGGTAAACATCCAGGATTGACCCTCCCTCCCTCCCTCCCTCCCTCCCTCCCCACCCCTCTCGCCGTGTTGGAAGTCACGCCTGAAAACCGGCTGGACACCTACGGGACTTTCCCCCACCCATCAACATCCCCCAGCAGGAGGGCGCCGGGGGGGGAGGAAGGGCGGATAGATTTTAATTTTTGTTGACATCAATTATAGATGATTGAGGCTGGCCAGGTGACCTGTTACTAATGCTTGTGTGTGTGTGTGATTGGGTGTGTTTGTGTGTGTGGGTGTGTATGTGTGAGTGCTTGCTCACGTGCGTTGCTTCTGGTTTGTGCGCATGGTCCATTGGGATGAGAACAACAGATGCCAGTTAAGATTAAGGAATCGAACTATATTTTATCAAACACAAATTATATATATAAGACAATACAGGGTAGAGTTTATTGTTTCACTGTGAGGCTGTAACGCGGTGGTCGAGCGACTAAACCAAATTTCTGAAGATTTAGTGCTTGACTCACATAATGGCTGTTATATTTGTTTTTGTTTTTTTGTTGAATGAATTCTGACATTATAGCCAAGATTTAAATCTTTGCTAATAGAATGTCACCATACTATAATTACCTCAAAGAAAAAAATTACTGGACGAGACTTCCCGCTCTTGTGTCCAGGGCATAACGATGTTTAGGGGTGAACCAAGGGAGGCACATCAAGGTTCTTTTCGGGCGCCAGCCACCCCGCTGCACGCTATTAAGGCGCGCCATGTAACTTAGGGTACGGTTTCCGCAGCTACATGCACTATCTTTCTCCCACTGCGGTATTCCCTTTAGTTCGTTGTCGTGGTGTCTCGCCCGTATACATGCAATATTGCCCGGTAGCGCAGATGCCATACTATAGGTATGGAGCATCCAGGCACCAGGGCGGGGTTGAGGTGGGAATGCTGCGCACATTGCTTCCTCCCCACCGAGGCCTCGGGGCCTCTCGGCGGTGCAATGATAGATGATATCTCGGACGCGCTGCAGAGAATGTCCCCCATGCGTCAACCCACCAGTGTGCTCTTGATGCAAGCGTACTGGTGGCTTCCACACTTCTCCTGAGATGAGGCCCACGGCTACAGAGTAGAGAATACAGAAATGAGAGTATGTCACTAGATCTAACCAGCCCTGATGGGTCCTTTACACTACACACCAATTGAAAAGAAATCACATTTTTTTTAGTAACATGTGTATTCAGATATGCCCTTATTCCGGAACCATTTGAAACCAGGCGGCACTATTTTGGGAGGGGGGGGGGGCATGCCTAATTATTTTGTATACGTCAGTGTTGTAACTAATCACCATCAACCATTAAAATGAAGATTATAATTTAAATATAAACATTTAAGAATCGATTCTCTATTATAAGAGATCATCAATTCCGATTACGTTTCTTTGAGTGCATGAAGAATCTACACTACACTCTTCAGGGGGGTCATATTTTCTTCAAGATAGAATCGTCGTTTTCTGTATAAAGTTGTGTACTGTGGATATATAGTCTACAGTCACGTTGTTTCTATATATGGGTGTGTTTTCTGGTCTTTTTATTATAAACACTAAATGTTTTACAGTAAAATTATTAAATTGGAAGAAACTAAAAAATGACATTAGTTTTACAGTAGAATTGTACAACTAGGTGAACAGTTCATCAATTAAATGTCGTATGGGAACTTGAAAGGTATCGCCTTCGTCCCAGAAACAGCCTTCAAAAATAAAGCGCATGCCAGATATTTTTTTAGCATCTCTAGCATTCTTTCAAGCGAGAAGAAACCTGAAAGTTTATCGGAATGTAATAAGTATTTATGTCATTTTTTGCTAAATTTGTGTTGTTGTCTTTTTTTTTTTCAAATATAATAAATATTATCAGGCTGTTTATTTTTTGCTTGTTTCATAGTCATTCTCTGGAGTTTTGCTTCTGCGCGTGTTATTCCCAGAACATAGAAAAAAAAACACAAAAAAAAAAACATTTGATTGATAATGAATAAGGGAAACAAATCGAGCGTAATTATTATTTTAAAATTATTATTTTTTTCAGAGAGAGCTTTTGAAATGAGACACGTGACGTTCCGCCATCTTTGTTTTGTTTTTAACTCTTTTAAGATGCTTTATTAAACCTTTTCACCTCTCCTCCAACTCCATCCCTCCTACCTCCCTTCTCGATTGCGTTGATCTTAATTATTTATTAAAGCTCACGTGCTGTAAACATAGGAGGATGCACAGTTGTGGGGGGGGGGGGGGGCACGCCATTACTCTAGGCGTCTACAAAAGGTGGGCGCAGATTGATGAGGTAAATAGCTAACATGCCGTGAGAATTAATTACCCGGGAGGGGCGCTCAGTTGAGACGACGCCCCTATCCCTGGGAGATAACTGACGCGAGCCCTCCTCCCCAACACACCCCCACCCCTCCTTTCCAGAGGGGTGCCATGGTGGAGGTCAGCAGTGGGGCGACCGGGGGGGGCGGGGAGACAGGGTGAAGTATGGACTCTTTGTTTTCAAACCATTTCCACAATTAAACACTGGAGGCCCGTAAAGATAACACTAAGAGGATACAATTAGAGAAATGGAGAGAGGTTGTGTGGGGGGGGGGGGGGGTGGAGTAGCAAATTAGTGGATGAAGAAACCAAAGTAGGACCAGAGAGTAAAGTAGCGATTGAGAGTAAAGTAGCGATTGAGATAGTCTATTAGCGATAGACAAAGAAAGTAGCCAATTGGGGTCAGAATGTAGTCGTGGGGGAATGAAATGAAATGGTAAATATAGAGATTGATCATAATTTACCTTTGCAATTTGACTTAGCTAATGTGTCCTCGATAGCTGAGTGGATAACGTCTTGGACTGCCATGTGGTCGACCTGGGTTCGATTCTCCATTAAGTCTATACCTTTTTTTCATTTAATATTACTTTTTAAAAAAAGATTGTAAAATGCACGCGCAACACTGGGCAATTTAGCTCTTTGTTAAACAAAAATCTAAATTGTTTCTATCCCTTATTAAATACACTTTAGGAAAATTATTTACATCTTTAAAAAGCTTGTAAAAGGTATCAGTGTGAAATCGAACCCAGAACGTCCGCTTGGCAATCGATGACGCTAACCACTACGCTAGGGAAGACATGTCAGAAGCGAGATCGCAAGAATAAGATATGAGACAATAAGGTTACGTGTCTTTAAATTAGCCAACGGGGATCGGATACGGCACACACGAGTTACTTTATACATATATATATAAGTACACTCTCAGTAGATATTCACTTACCTATAGGCCACCATCAATGAATAATGTATTAATGTTACATAAATGTCCGACCGAATTTTTTCCACTGCTAATCTTGTTAGTTTGACATTTAAAAAATGACGGTTGCTCTAAAAAAAAACAAGATGAAGTCTTAGGCAAGTGAAATACAACAGATCCTAAAACAATCTAAATTTTTCATGCATATAATAGATCAGAAAAGATAACACTTTCTACATATTATGTGTCTTATAACACTCCATATAATCCTCGTTGGGCATATTTGTAATCTCCACATAAATACTTTTTTTTTTAATGTAGATTTAAATTTTACATTTGACAGAGATCCAGTATAAATTGAACATTTATGCGATTCACTTACAACAGCGGCTCCAAACTTGTGGTTCGCGACCCCTTTAGGGATCGAACGACCATTTCACGGGGTGTCGCCCGAGGACCATCGGAAAACACATATTTTTAGCTGGCCTTAGGAACTGAGACATCTGTCGTATCTGCTTTCTTTGAGGAATAAGACATTGAACCAGACAAAAGAATTACATGATAATTTCTGTGCGCTAACATTTTAACATGCCTGCAGAGGAAATTTTATTGTACTTTCCAAATCTACCCTAACACCCTATTTCAACTTGCCAGAAACCCTTTTGTAGTTAAAGTTGAAGATGTTTCTCAGACAACAAAAGAAGAGTTCATTGGACATATTAACCCTTCCCGTACCGACCTACTTCTATCTATGCTGCCTTCAGTTCCGCTATATACGCGCCCGGGACTTTAAGGGTTAATAACGATGCAGATAGAGTGGGTTTCTATAGAATGCTAAATTCTTTATCAGGTGTTTTCATTCATATTCTAATCTGTCTGAGACTGTGTTGCGCCTTCTACTTCCATTTCCAACATAATATCTTTGTGAAACAGTGTTTTTCAGCTTGTTGGTTATCGAGTCTAAATACAGAAGTAGACGTGTTGTGTATGATGATCTTTCTATTTGTGCTCTTGCAAAGACTTCCCATCTCGAATTTCTGATCTGGCGAGAAAGAATCAATCTCAACATTCGCTTCGCACTGGACCTCGTGTTGTAATTAGAAATAAATATTTTCGCAATATATAATAATTAAATATGGTTTTTGTGATTAATCACAATACTTTAAATTGTAACAGTGAAAATACATCCCGCATATAAGGTATTTACATTACAATTCGTAACAGCATTCATAGCAAATTACAGCTATAAGGTAGCGACCAAAATAATTTTATGGTGGGTGGGGTCGCCACAAGGAACTGTATTAAGGGGTCGCGACATTAGGAAGAGGTTGGTACCACTGACTTACACTGAAAAACTCCAGTGTTCAGACCCGTATAAAATAACACTTAACATTCGTTTGGTTTGTCTAATGATATTGAAGCTAAAAGAAAACAGAACTCTTTTTTTTTTGTTTATTTATGGAAGCGCTGAAGATTCAAATTTGATTGAATAGCGAAGCAGAAATACAACATTTTTTTTACGTCATATTACTCAAACAAAATACGGGTAATGAAAAAAACAAACCTCGACAAGTGACGTCAGAAATATTTAAGAGTAATCTCCCCTACTTGTCAGCGCTTGTCCATTTTTTTTATTTATTTTGGTTTTGTTCTGCCAACAGATAATTCAATGCCTGATCATATTGACATGTTATGCCAGGAATTCATTTCGTTTGGCCAGGTTGCACTTGAAAAACCAAAATGTCGTCCTGCGTCAAGTTAAAGAGAGAGAGAGAGAGAGAAAGAGACAGATAAAGAGAGACAGAGAGAGAGATTATGTAGAGAGACAAATAAAAAAAAATGAAATTATGCTATTGAATTATTTTAGGCTCAAAGGTAGAGTTTCTTAATAAATATTTTTATTAGATTATTTTTTTTTTTAAGAAATGGTGTTGTTAGCTTTGATTTATAAATCCGAATCACAGTTCGTTATGAAAATATTGTTAAGTTATTGGTTTTCTGTGTGGTCGTTAAAATATTATAGTCTGCTCTTTTTTTATGTATATATTATTATTATATTATATATATTTGCGTTTGCGTATTTTATTGTGAGATGAATTTGGGTAATATTTTTTTTCAACAACGATAGTCTAAAGTTGTTAAGGTTTTGAACATTTGATTCATGACATAGACTTATGGGAAAGGAGAAAGGGGAAAAAACAACAACAATTAGGGCCCTAACCGGAAATCGCTTCGGACATCCACCTCGGTCAAAAACTTAGTTTTTCAGAGAGGTAATTGCCTCTGCCAAACAATACGCACATAAACAATTACAAATAAGGGAAAAATGTGTATACATCAACCAATAAATATTAACACCGTTTGTTACATAATCCGCATGATCGATTTAGCCCAAAGTTTTAACCACTGCTGTTGTTGGCAGTTAATCCCTTACGGCTATTGGGGGAGGGGGGGAGATGGGGCAATAATGGAGGGATAATCCGGAGAATAAGCTTTGCATATAGTACATGTAAATACTCTTTCTTCCCGAGTGGCATTCGGTCATGGAATGGGTTACCCGAACAAACCGGGAAAACCAGTAACTTAACATCATTTAAAACATTAATGAAAGATGCAAGACTTGACTCGGGCCACGGATGAGCGTAGGACGCAATAATCTTATTCATAGCGTCTGTAATATATAAGATAAGATAATAGCAAAACTCCGTTTAGTTCATAAGCGGATCCGGCAAATGGTACGTCTAAATACTCGGATTCGGTCTTGGGTGGGAATATAGCTCGGTATAGACCTAAAAAAAACTTAGATTTCTTCTTTTGTATTGTGTGGAAGTTAGCGCACACAATGAGAACCGGAATTAAACATATTTCTTTTAAGACCGATTTCATTGGCCAAGGCTCACGGGGTGATTGTGTGGTCATCACAAAGCCCTATTTCTTACCTAAAATCCGCCTGAACAGCGAATTTCTGGTAACTATCAGAACTTGAAAGACTTTAAGGATGACCTCAGATCACGTGGGGAAACTATTTAAAGTACGTGAAAACCAAATGGATTTGAACTCAAGGCACATAGAATGGTAGTCCAACACTCTGACGCCTCACAAGTCATAGACACGATAATGGATATTTAAAAAAAAAAAAAAATTTACTCAAAGCTTGGCGAGGTGTTGAAAGATTAATGTTCAAGGTCACGTGGGGCACTGCCATTCGTTCCACACGAGCGGGGCGACTCGTAACTTGACCACGTGCATGGCCCCCAGTACGCTTACTCTGTAACGAGGTGTCAGATAGAAGCGCTCGTCTCGAGCTTGGGCGCGCCTTTATGTGCGCGCTTGCACGCGCGTGAATGCGTGTGTTTATGTGTGAGAAAGAACGAGTGAGGACACGAAAGAGAACGATAGAGAGAGGGAGAGAGAGCGAGGTATCCTTCGAAAGAATAAACCACCATGCACTAAAGTGTTGAAATCTACGACATTCCAGAAACGTCTCACACCCCCTCATCCCATCTTCATACGTCTGCCCTGAACCATTCTTAAAAATCCTCCCCCACCTTATTTTCCCCCCTTTCTCCCCCCCCCCTCCCTCTCTCTCTCTCTCTCTATTTATTACCAAAAACATTCAAAGGAGAAACAAACAAAAAACAAAGAACGGAAAAATTCCAGATCTCGTCTGCTATGTAACTTTCTGTCATCGGTCGCTCTAATGGAGTCGGTGGGGGGGGGGGGGGGGGGGGGCCCACAGTGGATCAGACGACATTGTGGAAACGCCAGGTTGTGGAGGTCATCGGGTGAAGTGATGTCACTCAACATCCGCCGGCCGACATGTCTGTCAAAGGGAGAGAAAACTTATTAAAGAATACTGCAGCAGACGATAGAATGCAGAAAAAAAAGGCGGGAACAGAAATAGACAGACTGAGAGAGGGATAAATAAAGATAAATAGGGATGAAGGAAGAGAAATAGGGATGAAGGAAGAGAAATAGGGATGAAGGAAGAGAAATAGGGATGAAGGAAAAGAAAAAGCGAAAACATCTTTGCCACTATATTACCAACAAAACATTGTCCAGAAATTTTGTGTCCACTTCAAGGTCAGTAGTGACCGAGGTATTTCGGGTTTTCACAGGGAACTTGTCTGGCGCCACAGATTCTTCGTCGACCATGTTTCGTGAAACTGTACGCTTCTTCAATCTATCTCTCTCTCTCCCTCTCTGTCTCTCTCACTTGTATACTCAACCTCTTTCTCTTTCTTTTCAATCCCTAGCGCTTTATCTTTCTTTCTATCTTTCTCTTTCTCTCTTTCACTTTCTACCCCCTATCCTCTCTCAGTTATTCATTCTCTATCCTCCCTATTGTTCGCCCTCTCTCTCTCTCTGTCCACACTTACACTCTCTCCCAGATATTCTTTCTTTCTCTCTAGGCGCCCTGCACAATCGTTTTCTTTCTATATCTATTCCCTTCTCTGTCTCAATCCAAAATGTTCTCGTTATCTCTTATTTCTTCACTATCTGTCCCAGTCGCAGTCTCTCTCTCTCTCTTTCTTTCTCTCACACTCTCTCTCTCTCTCTCCCTGTCTCTCTCTCTCTCTCTGTCGACATGTTCTGTAATATGCTTTTCTGTATAAGATTTGGTGAGGTGAGGGGTATGAAGAAGTAGAGTCCCGGCTTACCTACTAATTACTATTGAAAAGAGTAAAAGTATGTTGATGTTTTACTAAATATTGCTGCGGACGTCTTGTGTGAATGAGCCATAGTAGCCCCATTACTTTTGTCAGGCAAAGCCGCTCACAATAACAACTAAAAAAAAAGGACGTGAATTTACAGTTCGACCTAATCTTTACTTCATAGTTCACATACAAGGTTAAACTTTGTATAGATAGTTAGATAGTGCCTAGCTTGTACCACACTATGCAAATCATGATAACCGCTGCACTCAGCTCAATCACTGCCATTTGGTTGTTATATTGTCTGAAATCCCCTAACTGCCGCATGTCCATATCTTCTCAATTTTACTGGTCCCTTCTCCAGCCCCGTTTCCCTCGCATCCCACCTCCCCTACCACACCCCTACCCGCCCACGTAAACCCTTGGGCATTCTTTAAAATCCAATTCCTTATCTGTTCCTTCTACTCCGCCATCGCCCCAAAATTTTTATTCTTTTAGGCGCCAGTCTGCCCCCCCTCCATTCCCCACCCCCTCCTTCTGCCTCTATCGTCTGCTCACCCCTTTTTAAAATGTGTCACCAAAATGGTGGCATTAAATTTCAACCAATGGTTGTTGATTGTTGTTTTGTTTTTTATTTCTCACAGTGTAGTGTTTCAACAAAACAAAGAAAAATACGATTGTATATATGCAAGTGCATGAATAATATTTTTTTTAAAACTAGCTTTCAAAATGTTAATTTAAATAATAACAAGATAATTGAATAGTGTCCCTTTACCTCCGCTCCCCCCCCCCTCCCGAATGAAAAGAAGTTTCCATGGCGACCCGTACATTTTAGTTCCCCACTACCCTCCTTCCTTCCCTCCCCTCCGCTGCAACGTCACGTCGCACGTCCAGCCCCCCCCCCCCCCCCCCCCCCCCAGGCAATCAAAGGCATGTTAATGAAGTACGATACGAGATACGCGGCATAAAAACGCTCACGGGCGGCGCGGCTATCGCGGCCATCGCGATCTGGTCAACTGACAACCTCTCCCCCCTCCCCCCACCCCCCAGCAACAACCAAAGGAAAGAAATCGCGTGCGTTCCGTATACCTCATGGCATCGGACAGCAGTTGCAAACTCATCTCCACCCCACCCCTATCCTCCTTTTACACCCCCCAACCAAAAAAAAAAAAAAACACCCATATAACTTCTGTAAAAATGAGAGGGAAGGGGGTGCATGCGCCCCCACTTTAACCTTCTAATGGTAGTAACGGAGGAGTCGGGATGGGAGGGGGGGGGGGCAAGAAAATTTATAGCCCCCCATCTAGAAACTTGTAGAGATCCGTCTGGCGCTTCCTCAAATTTTATGGGCGGAGAGCGGTGAGAGATTACAGAGGAGGTGGGGGTGGGGTTGAGTGGGGGTGGGTGGGGGAGGGGTGAAACATTTCCACTCGATCCGCCTCAACTCTTTCTTTCATGCTTGAATCGAAAATATAAACAAAACAACACAAGAGTATAATATCAAGACGATGAGATAGATCCCGCCCCTCCCCCGCCCCCCCCCCCCCCCCCAGGGAGACCCCATAAATAAAACAAAGACCCCGTGTGTTTTGAAATAAGTCAAGCGATTCATAGAACACAAACAATAACATCACACACACAAACAAGAATTCCAGTTTCCATTGGAACAAAGAGGGTTTCAAATATTTCCACTAGTTTGCTGTGTCTGTCTGTAGTAAGACATCTGCTGGGGGTTCTGATCAAATTACGAGTTTTTTTATACTAAGGATCTGCAAATCTTATTTTTTTTAATCTTTGTATTTAAAATACTATTGAAATACAGAACCCATCTATCTCTAAAGAGAGCAATTCGTTTTAAGTTGATGGTTTTTAGCCAATCATAATCGTTATTTTTTAAGAATTTTTTTTCTGCGCCCTATAGATCTAGAGAAATTGGTCGAAGTTAGAAACTGGTCGAAGTTAGAGCAGTCTAACCCTATAGGATGGTAGCAGAGATGTGTAGAAATGTGTAGAGATGGTACAGGGTGGTAGAAGAGATGTGTACTCCTATTTGCACGTGACTGATTTACACGTATTGCTTTAATGATGGGCCTGTAGATTCTATATATTGTATCTGTCTCTTGCTCTGTGCTAGAGAAGTGCTCACCATTTCCCCTCTAATTACGTTTCTCTCCCTCTAATTTCTTTGGTTCCTCTACTTTCTCTCTCTTTCTTTCTCTCTGAGTATATCTATATGTAGGGCTTCTTATCTTCCAGTCGACCTGTCTGTCTATTTTGTCTGCGTGTACATTTCGTTTGTCTGTGTATTATTGCCGCCTTATCAATTAGAATGCTGTAGGTTTTCTTACCGTAGTACCTGTGACTCCATGCATGTTCTCGTTCTCTTGGTGACTATCTATTTACCTATGTATCTATGTATCTATGTATCTATATAGCTATTTATCTATATAGCTTTTTATCTATTTATCTATTTATCTATTTATCTATTTATCTATTTATCTATTTATCTATTCATCTATTCATCTATTCATCTATTCATCTATTCATCTATTCATCTATTCATCTATTCATCTACTCATCTATTCATCTATTCATCTATTCATCTATTCATCTATTTATCTATTTATCTATTTATCTTTTTATCTATTTATCTATTAAGCTATTAAGCTATTCAGCTATTCAGCTATTCAGCAATTCATCTATGAGCTATTTTACTTTCAGTTATTTTGTTGTTTTTTTTTAGCTCTTTAGCAATTTATTTATTTTGATATTTAGCAGTTCATCTATCGCTCCCCCTTGTCTGTTTATCTCTCTATGTGTCTGCCTAACTAACTAGATAATCAAACAACTACATATAGTCAGCCAGTCAATTAGACTATCGTTATTGTAGTTATGTATGCTTTGAGGATACCTTTATCCATTTCGTTTTGATCATACCTTGAACCATTTCGTTTCGATCATACCTTGAACCATTTCGTTTTGATCATACCTTTAACCATTTCGTTTTGATCATACCTTGAACCATTTCGTTTTGATCATACCTTGAACTATTTCTTTTGATCATACCTTGAACCATTTCGTTTTGATCATACCTTGAACAATTTCGTTTTGATCATACCTTGAACCATTTCGTTTTGATCATACCTTGAACCATTTCGTTTTGATCATACCTTGAACTATTTCTTTTGATCATACCTTGAACCATTTCGTTTTGATCATACCTTGAACTATTTCTTTTGATCATACCTTGAACCATTTCGTTTGATGATACCTTGAACCATTTCGTTTTGAGGATACCTTGATCCATTTCGTTTTGAGGATACATTGAACCATTTCGTTTTGAGGATACATTGAACCATTTCGTTTTGATCATACCTTGAACCATTTCGTTTGAGGATACCTTGAACAATTTCGTTTTGATCATACCTTGAACCATTTCGTTTTGAGGATACATTGAACCATTTCGTTTTGAGGATACCTTGAACCATTTCGTTTTGAGGATACATTGAACATTTCGTTTTGAGGATACATTGAACCATTTCGTTTTGAGGATACCTTGAACCATTTCGTTTTGAGGATACATTGAACATTTCGTTTTGAGGATACATTGAACATTTCGTTTTTATGATACATTGAACCATTTCGTTTTGAGGATACCTTGAACCATTTCGTTTTGAGGATACATTGAACATTTCGTTTGAGGATACATTGAACATTTCGTTTGAGGATACATTGAACCATTTCGTTTTGAGGATACATTGAACATTTCGTTTTGAGGATACCTTGAACCATTTCGTTTTGAGGATACCTTGAACCATTTCTTTCTGATGATATCGCTCAACAAAACGAACCCTCTCACTTCCATCCCTCCACAATCACAATGCCCACCACAAGCAAACTAACGCCAAGACTACCCCGGAAACGACTTCCCTTTTATTGTACACAAGATAATGAAGATGCTTCTATCCCTAACCCAAACCTTAACGCAGACATCACTAAACTTTGTAGCAAGGAGAAAGAAAAGCAGGCTGCATAGACAAGCGGACACAACCGGCAGACATATATTTTTTCTGTATAATCCATCAGGGAAGTTAACTCCATCCTCTAATCTTGTGTATCTCTTACACAGTTCTCTTCCCCCTCTTTATTCCATTTTTCTCTCTTTTTGTTCTCCTCTTTGCTTCATATAAGCTCCATTTTTTCTTTCTTTCTTTCACTCTTTACTTATCTTTACATTCTTCTATCCTAGACTTCGCCCTCCTGGGGTGGTCAGGGGAAGTAACATGTCGCTATCCACCGCAAACGCTCTTTCCCGTTTTGGAAGAGTTCTGAAGGGATAGGTATCCTAAACCTTCTCCCCCCCCCCCCCACCAACCTCCACACACACCCCCACTCTCAAATCCTGATTTACGCTCGGGGGGTGGGGGTAAGGTGGAGGGGGGGGGGGCGCGCTCCCCTACGTCCGGGAAGTACCGCCTAGACTTCCAGGGCGTGCTTTATCTGTGATCTGTCTCAACTTGAGGTGAGCACGGCAGTTCGCTTCCCCCCATCGACCATCCCATCCCGTCACAGTTCTTGTCTACCTTCGTTTTCTTCTTATTTTTTTTGTCTTTTTAACATTTCAAACTTTAAATTGAGTAAAAAATTGTACAATTTTTGTCTTAAACAAAGAAAAAAAGAAAACCAATAAAAACGAAGTTTTTATTATACTCCCCTTTATTTGCAAACTAAGTTTACCATCATGTAATTAAATAATTGATTGACAACTGCAAATGAAACGTACAGAAAAATATCTGTGTCGCAAATCTCAAAAATATCTCCTTACTCCGTATAAATTGTTCTAAAAATAATCTTAGCGCATAATTTTTTTTTCTAGCTTTGCGCCGAAAAACTATAAAAAAGTTGCACAGGCATTTTTAAAGTGAAACCAAAATTTTTCTTATACTTTCCTTTTAAGAAATGAATATTGTCATAAGTGTAGTATTATTAAGTTGTTTTAACTGAAAATTTGATAGAATGTATTGTTAGGCGCCACAAGTCTGCTGTCCAAATTTCATCTCGATTGGACCACGGGAAGTGGTCGAAAAATTGAAGCCAATTCTTGCACCATTGCAATCAAACAGACAGAAAATGCAACTTAAAATAAAGGGAGTAAAAACGACAACAAAAGAAAAAAACATAAAACAAAAGACATCTTTTCTCCTGTGTGTGTGTATTCCGATCCCCATTGGTTAATTTAAAGACACGTGATCTTATTGTTTCATATTTTACTTTTGCGATCTCGCTTCCGGCATGCGTCCTCCCTAGCTGAGTGGTTAACTTATCCAACTTCTATGCCGTCGAACTGGGTTCGAGTCTCCACTGATGACTTTTGTTTTCTCTCTTTCTACTTCTTTTGATATTTCCATTAATATTACCATTTTTTTTTCAATATTGTAAAGAATTTCAGGTCTTAAAGCTTTCCTAAAATGTTTTAAGTAAAATCTAGTAATCTTATTTTAGACACGT